>VDFB02372376.1:0-37176 GCA_007258455.2 Sequoia sempervirens | reverse complement strand
CTTCGAGGTTTTCACCATCAGATACGTCCTTTATTTTTATTTTTCCAAGGTCAGGAAGTGCCTCAGGGAGGTTTTCACTAGATGACCATTTTTTTTTTTGCTATTCTTATTTTTGCGACTGGAGTGTTCATCCTCCCCCAATCCCATGAGGTTGACATATGTATCCATAGACATATTGACTTGTCTGCTATCACGTAGGTCCCAATCAATGAGCTCAGGGTGGCGAAGGGATAGGCTAATGGTATAGACGGATAGGCATTCGAACATGGATGATAGGTCAATATGATCGACGTCATCATATGCACATATGATGGATTCCTCCTCCGGTATGTCTTCCAATGAGACATTGTCCACAGCGACACTATTGGAGGTATTAGACGATGTTGCAAGGCCTTTCTACTTTTTATCATATCCGATGCCTATATTCTTTGGCAGCTTTGATGTATCAATAGGTTGCAACCGCCCCTGTTCTTCTTTACCTAGGCCCCTACCTTGGTAGTTATACTTTTTTGCAAACTTAGCTGACCAAGGGTATGCTTCTTGAAAATATTCCTTTAGAGGGGGATCTAGTTGAGGTTCTTCTCGGTATACCCATTGACTTATATCCTCTTCTGGTGCATCTATCTTGATACTAGGGGACTTGAAAGTGGTGGTAGGAATATTTTTACCACTGAAGGTGACAGTCTTGTCTTCCTTTGGAGTAGTGTGTGAAGGTTGACCATACTCATGTGGTGACGGCGACATGGTTGCTACATTAAAAGTAGTATGCATTTCGTATTCACCATAGCCCTTGTCAATGATCTGGACTTTTGTGACTGTGAGATCAGTGGTGGGAGATGGAGTGATTGTCGTGGTGGAGGGTGGATTAGTAGATGATGACTGAGATGCCCCCATTTCGACCCCAAGACAATAATGTAAATGGGGAAAGGATGCTTCTAAAGCGCGACAATATTCAAATGGTTGAGGGTCAGCATAGATGGTGACTTCTTGTCCATTGACCGAGAATTTGAGGCATTGATGGTATGTGGAGGGGATGGCTTGCATAGCATGGAGCCATGGGTGGCCAAGGAGGAGATTATATGGTAAGTCCAGATCAAGGACATGATAGGTAGTATATTGAACCACGGGTCCCACTTGGATAGGAAGACTGATAATTCCTTCTGAATTCCTTTCTGCATTATCATAGGCTTTGATTGTGATGATCTAATTACTTAAATCTGCTTGAGTATACCCCACCTATTTTATAAATTTCAGAGTACACAAATTGAGGGCAGAGCCATTATCTACCAAGACCCTTTTTATTTTATGGTGGGCAACCATGACTTCGATATGCAAGGGGTGATTATGATTGACATCGATATTGGGCATGTCATTTTGGCTGAAGTGGAGTTGGTAAGATAAAGCCAGGTGTCCTACCAAAGCTTGGAATCGTGTGGGGTCAATGTCATTAGGTACATGGGTTTCCTGTAGGGCTCTGTTGAGGATTTCTTGATGTATAGGGGAAGACTTAAGCAAATCCAAAATGGAGATATGAACAGGGGTCTTTCCTAAGTGATCAAGGATGTTGTACTGAGAGCTCACAGAAGTTGATTGGGCGGGTGCGGAGGCTGCAGGGATAGTGATACGAGCCCGTCGCATAGTAACAATACACTGAGGGTCTTTGGCTTTAACATGTATCATGGATACACGGGGTTCTACCTTCTCAATGTAATGAATAATACCCTCGTAATTGAGGGGCACATTCTTATAGTTGACGTTATTTGTGCTGTTGTCTTGGGGATTACTGTTGGAGGTGCTCGGGCCTTGATTATGGTTTGGAAAGGCGTTTTGATATATCTGCAATTGAGCATTGGATGACGAAGCTTGACTGGGGTCAACTTTGATATCACCTCGATCAATGAGATCTTGGACATAGTTTTTCAGACCCTGACACTTATTTAAAGAGTGTCCTTTGATTTTATGGAACTCGCAATATTCATTTTCCCTAAACCATGCAGGTTTGGGCTTGGATTCATCAAGTGGCTTGGTGACAGGATACGTGATTGGATAATTGATCTATAACAATTTATTGAAGACAACACTCAGGGGTTCTCCTAATTGAGCATACTGACGTTTAGCGTTGCCCTGGCTATTTTGATTTGACTGTTGAGGAGGACGAGGTGCCCCCTATGGTATAGATATGGCGTTAGGTATGGATGGTGGTTGTCACTGGGATGTATTACCCACTTGGACATGTTTAGTATCAGTGACGCCGTCATTTACTGCGTTCTTGTTCTTGTTCCAAAAATGTGGCTTGTCAGTGAATGACCTTTCTTTATCCTGATTAAATATTTTGATGTGTCCTTTGGCAATAAGGGCACGTTCAAGGATAGGCCCCTTTTCAACTATCTCCATGAAAGTGGTGACACAGTGTAGCCTAAAGTTATGAGTCATGTTGGGATGAGAGTTCTCCACAAAGAGGGTGACCATGTCCTTCTCTCTTAGAGGGGTTTTCATTCGACTTGCTAACACATGCCACCTTTGAAGATAGCTAGCAAAGGTTTCCCCCTCCCGTTGTTTCTCTTTAAGGAGATCTAAGGTGTCAGTGTCCTCCAAATTGAAGGAGAAGTAGGAGACAAACTTTTCGGACAAGTCTGCAAAATATTTTAGGGATCCTTTTTCAAGGGTCATGAACCAATCTAGGGCAATGCCTGTTAGACTCTGCGGGAAGAGCCGCAAGAGATAATTGTCGTTGTGCATAACTTCTTGACACTGGGAGTAAAACTCCTATAAGTGGGCCTTGGGATATTTGTTCCCCTGGTATCTATTGAATTTTGGTATTTCAAAATGTTTTAGGAAGGGGATCAATGAGATGGAAGGATCGAATGGATATGGGCATATGTCCTTGAATTTGAATGATTGTTTGCAGTCCCTACCTGAAGATCCTTCAGAGCGACTTTAATTTCTAGAAAATCTGAGTTGACTGGTGGTTGGTTGGACGGATATAGATGGTAAGATGACAAAGGATCCTGCTGGGAGAGTGTTGGATTGTTTAGATATGGGTTTGGATGGTGGAGTGATGACATCCCTTGTTGGTATGCCGAGGGATTTTGTTGATATGTGGGTTGTGGTTGTGAGGTATAATATGGATTTGTTTGATGCAAGTGTGAGGTGGGTTGCTGAGGAGCTTGGATGTGATGTTGTGGATTGACTTGTTGATAATGGGGGAATTGTTGTGATTGTTGGGAGGCCACATAAGATGGTTGATGTTGGGACTATTGTTGGTAATAAGGATGTTGTGGGGGTTGTCGATGTGACGTGAGATGTTGCGTAGGCCGAGAAAACATGTTGTACTATGCTTGAGCTCGTTGTCGTAGGATGGATGCGAGGAAAGGAGATATGGTCTGAGTGGGAGGTCGGGATGGATTGCTTTACGATTGATATAGTGGTTGCTGTTGTTGGGGTGGCTGAGATAACATAGGGGGATTTTGCAAGGGAGGTTGTTGGGTGCCGAAGGGAACTTGCAGAGGGGGTAGATTAGATTGAGGCAACTGTGGGGATGCATATTAAGGTGATGGTTGGTTTAGGGCCCCAGAAGGTGGGGGCAATGCAGTGAAAGGGTTGCTCCCAATGTTGACGGCAGGTGGATTTGAAGGGGATGGTGTCGATAGCATTAGTGGTTGTGGTTGCGAAATGTTTTGTGGCATTCCAAAGGTGAAAGGATCATTGGGATCAGTAGTTTGGGGTGCCCCTATGACTGAGATTGCGGGATGCTAGGGATTGCCAATGGGATACAGAACGACGTTGCCGAATTTCAGTTGATGCCAACCTTCTACAGAAGGAACATTGGGGACATGTCAAATGCCTGGTACATTGTGTGAACCTTGGGGTATATTAGGTGTGAAATCGCCATACTTGGATAGGTCGGTACCTGACGGTAGTTTAACACCGTTTTCAATTAAGTGAGCCAATATTTCCTCGCCATGTTTTTCAAGAAGGCGATTTGTCATTTGTAAATTGACAGGGTTACTAAAGTGTTCCTCAAACGTAACCTCAGGTTGAATGATCATGTTTTCATCTCCCGGGGGCGATGTGTTTTGACCATCGATATTGGATTGTGATGATGTTCCATTATGTGGATCCCGAGGGATGTTCGGAGTGGTATTGGGGTCTTGTGAGGCATTGGCTACATTGTTCGGATCTTGAGGGATGTTTGGTTGGGATTGTTGTTCAGCCATTTTCCTTGTTTGTGACTGGTCTGAACGGGCATGCAAGATGATATGACAGATTATGATGAACTTGGTGACGAAAGGATTGATTCAATTTGATGATCGATTAGCCAAAAATGACGTGGCCCGACAGGATTGGTTTGATTAGATGATTGATCAGTCGTCGAGGCTCGATGAGATTGATTCGGTTTGACCGAAGTAGTCTAGGTTGATCGGTAGATAATGAGATGATCTGGATTGGATGATATAACAATCCAATTTGAATTAATTGATTAGGATAGATGATAATGACCAGGATTTGAAACCCTAGTTCAAGAGTGATCCTTGGTAATGCTAGGTGTTGATCAATCGAACAAAGGGGGGATGAATGATAACAACACCGAATCCAACTTGAGATGGAAGTGGATTGATTGGGCCGACAGAGACAACCAACTTAGGATGGATGACGATCCGAAGTTGGTTTTGATGGGTGACGATTAGAGGTGAACACCTAGGTCAATTCAGATAACCACTCTAACAAGGTTTCAATGGGATACCGATGGTCTAAAACGTGAAAATGATAACCAAAATGTAGGTTCTAAATTGGTGGACGGATGCACGAGTTGAGGGGATGAACGTTTAGGATGATGAATGGATTAAAAGTCCGAAATGAGAAGACGAGTGATCGATATGGCAGAACGACGGTTCCAGCTGGCAAAGTGGATAGAAAAGTTGATCGATCAAGGGTCAGGTCTACCCCTATACAAGTCAGGTCTGCCCAAGGAGCAAAACTGATCAAAATAGGTCACAATAGGACTGAAACAGGTTGGTCAAAAGGTCAAGTCCGCCTCTGGATGTGGGAAATTCCACCCAAGGAGCAAAAATTGATGAATCTAGGTCAAAACCAAGCTCCAAAGAACCAGTTTCTAGGGCAAGTCTGCCCCTAGATGAGGGAAATTCCTCCCAAGGAGAAAAAATTGATGAAATTAGGTCAAAATTGGGATCCAAAGGACCAGTTTTTAGGGAAAGTTCGCCCAAGGAGAAAAAATTGATGAAATTAGGTCAAAATCAAGCTCTAAAGGACCAGTTTTTAGGGCAAGTCCACCACTGGATGAGGGGAATTCTTCCCAAGGAGCAAAAATTGATGAAATTAGGTCAAAATCAGGCTCCAAAGGACCAATTTTTAGGGCAAGTCTGCCCCTGGATGAGGGAAAGTCTGCCCAAGGAGAAAAAACTAATGAAATTAGGTCAAAATCAGGCTCCAAAGAACTATTTTTTAGGGCAAGTGCGCCCCTAGATGAGGGAAAGTCCGCCCATGGAGAAAAAACTGATGAAATTAGGTCAAAATCAAGCTCCAAAGAACTAGTTTTTAGGGCAAGTCCACCCCTGGATGAGGGAAAGTCCCCCCAAGGACAAAAAACTGATGAAATTAGGTCAAAATTAGGCTCCAAAGAACCAATTTTTAGGGCAAGTCCGCCCAAGGAGCAAAAACTAATGAAATTAGGTCAAAATCAGGCTCCAAAAAACCAGTTTTTAGGGCAAGTCTACCCAAGGAGGGTTTAATTTGAATTTTGACAAAAAAGAACAATGAAAAGGACTAAAAACACAATAGTCATCAATCGAAAGGCTATGGTAAAGTGAAGCAAAGCAAACAATCACTAGTTTCGCACAAATAAGACAATTCAGACAACACAAGCCTAAGTCTAGTAGAGGGGTATAGCCGACAAAATCCTCTAATCTAGGATGAACATGGTTACTAGGGAGTCCTTGATATACACCCAGTATGTGAGGCCCAAACCTTGAACACCAACCCGTTACAAGTGTGAGTCATGAACCTAAAAAGGCTCGAACCAACTCTTCACATTATCCTAATGCTTCACCAATTACAACGTGGTTGGATTGAGGTACAACTTTCACTCTCCCCCCTTTATATACCTCGCCGGTATGCGTGGTTGGAATCATCCCTTGGGGTGATGAAATCCCCAAGCAGGTCCCACTAAGAAAAGTAAAATGGGTAGACTCAAAAGACGTGGCAAGCTATGATTTCTCGTCACCCAGGATCACCAAATGGCAAAAGGGGATTGGATACGTCAAATAGCTCACCCAAAAACACAACATACAAGGTTGATTGACGCCTTTTAATTAAACTATGTTTCTAATTAGGGGGTAAGAACCCTTAAAATAGCCAAAAATTTGCTAAAAAACTAAAATTTTACCTTTTCAAAAAAGCTGTCTAGGGAAAATCCGCCTATCTATGAGTGCAGATCTGGCTGTCTGGGGAAAATCCAGCTATCTGTTAGGTCGGGTCCACCTGTGTGTTAGGTTGGGTCCGCCCCTCCGTGAAAAAGTTCCAAAAAACAATTTTTGGAGTCTAGGGAGGGCAGGTCTGCCCCTGGAGAGGGTCAGGTTCGCCTGTGGAGGGTGGGTCCACCTGTCTGTTAGGTCGAGTCCTCCCCTCTGTGAAAATTTTTCAAAAAAACCACTTTCTGCAATCTGGGGAGGGCAGGTCCGCCCCTGGAGAGGGTTAGGTCCGCCTGTGGAGGGCGGGTCCGCCTGTCTGTTAGGTCGGGTCCGCCCCTCTATGACCTGTACCTGCAAAAAGTCAAAAAAATAGAAAACATAAAAGCAAGAGACCCATTTGTGGGTCCCACCGAGTGTGCCAGAAATGTGATAGATCGAATATAGGTGTTAGAAAATGAGCAGCAAACAAAGTAATGCAAAATAACACTAAAACAACCTACACCTCAAGATTAGCCTAGTTAGATTCAACACAAAATAAAGAAGACAAATGGAACCTTTTACCTTGTGTCGAATCGATCCTTTGGTTGGCCCTTCGATCTTTGATGTGTATGCTCCTTGGATGGAAAGAGATGCAAGCTAGATGATGATATGAAGGTGGATGCAAGTGAGTGCAAACATGAAAATGGCTAAGTATGGATTCTAGGAAAAATTTGCAAGAGTTTGGCTACAATGCATGATCTCCCCAAAATGAGAGAAAAGAGGGGGTATTTATAGAGATTTTGGAAATCTCTAAGGAAATGGATGGTCAAGATTGAGCCACCAAGATCAAGATGTAGGGCTAAGGTGAGTTGAGAACTCACAAGCCCTCACATCTTGACATGTGGCATGTGATATGGCTTCAAAAGGGTGAAGTGTGCATGAGGTGGAAGGATAGTACATGACATGGAGGGAGTACAAAGTACCTTGGGATTGGGACAAGATCTCCTCATAAAAGAGGTACTTGTCCCCATGTGGGTGAGAGGACAAGTTGGGAATTAAAAATTCCTCAAATATCCTCATGGGGATGAGAGAAGGAATTTAAAATTCCTTTAAATGCATTGGGGGATTAAATGTGAATTAAAAATTCACATGGGGAATGGAGATGCCTTGTCCAAAAGGAGAAAGCATTTAATGAAGTTGACTAAGGACACATTCCATAAATGATATGGGGATTAGAGATGACCTAATTGGGTGATTAAGGTTGTGCAAGTACTTGATTAGACTAATTAAGGACTCATTAGAGGCAAGTGGGAAATTGTGGAGGATGGGACCCTAATGATGATTAGGGGTGTGCACCTCTTAATCATAAATTAATTATGACTAAGAAAGAGGGTTAGATTGCTAAGAGGGATTAGAGGCCAACTTGCAAAAGTTTGAGGATGTGACAATGAGAGAGAAAATAAGGAATTTTAAAAAGTAAATTTTAAAATTCCAAAAGATAATATGACTAAATTAAATAAGGTGGTGCATTTATTTAATTTAGAGAGGAAATAGGGGAGAAGTATTTATTGAATTAAATACTTTAGAAAACCTTATGTAAGACACACAATATTAATTAAATGACCAATTTAATTAATATCGACAAAGAGGATAATTTAAAAAGAGCAAAGGGATGATTAAGAATGCGACTTTGACCATATTGAAGTGGTCAAATTTGGATGTCTACACAAACAAACACTTCCATTTATTCTAGAACAACCTACTAAGGAGGAGGTACAAAAGCATAATTTTGTAAGTTTCAAGAACCCTAACAAACCTCTTGAAACTTCCATTAGCCCTCCAATTGTTCCAAAACAACCTATTGTGCAAGAGGTATGTAAGCACAAAATTTTTAGTTTCAAGAATCCTAAGCAACATCTTGAAATCCCTATCAAGCCTCTTGTTCCATCAAGACAATCTCCTATGTTGGAGATCCCAAGTTTTGAGAGCCTCCATTCTTCACAAGAACCAACCTTGAGGAGGCTCAACTTTTTACTCCTATTGAGTGGCCCCTTCTAGAGCTTTAAAAAGAGTTTCAATTCCCTTTTGACTATTTTTATCCCCCTATTGCTCCCCATATTACTATTTCACTCTTTATAGGTGGACCTATGGTATGGGATCCAATTTGGTCAAAATAAAAAAGGAGGGAGCTATTCCAAGCTAGGAGTGAAGAGGTCATTGTTGAAGAGCGTTCATGTGCTCTAGACAATGAGTGCCTTGATATGCTATAAGAAAAAGTTGAAGATGACCACTTACAACAACAAGACATTAAACAGGTAAAGAAAATTGATGTAGTAGAGGAATCATTCCTCTCATTTGATGCCTTCTCTTGTTTTATTGAAGAAACAAAGGAGAGATCAACTATACCTACCTTTGTAGAAGCATTTGAGTAGCTTGAGCCTAGCTTGATGGATACAAAGAACCCCATTGTTTTAGAGAAGCAACAACATACATGTTCATCCCTTTCTATTGTTGATAAAGATCCCCAATTTGTCAAAGTCTACAATTATGAGGTAGAGGACCTCTTTTGGGATGTTATAGAAACCTTTTGTTTAGGTTTAAACATCAAATCATCACCCCTGAAAGTTGAGCTTTGTGGGAAAAAACATAAGAGTGAAGAGGCATCAAAGGATGTGGCAGCCATTACATGCCAAGAGTCTTATTTTATTGCAGCCAGTTGCTGAAAAGAAATGAGCATAGAGAGCCAATCTAAATAATTTAGTTCTTCACCTAAAATGTCCCATAAATCTGAGGCATGTTTTGATGAAGTGTGCATCAATACAATAAGTTATGATGTATGCTAGTTTTTTGCTATCCCTAAATGTAGCAATGTTGAATATGAGGTCTTCATTCAAGATGAAGATGTGACCTTTTCCATTAAGGATAATGTGATTGAGTTAGAATTATTCAAATGGGACCAACCTGTTGAAAAATCCACCATTTCTACACATATTCCTAGAGAGTGATGCTTTAGTTTCTCAATTTGATTGTATGCCTAAGCTTCAAAGCTTTTCATTTGAGTTGCATGAAGAAGAGATTCCTTGTGCAGATAAAAAAAGGTTTGGCATATTTTTCATCACCATGTGAGCTGGAAAATTTCTATTTTTATTTCAATTCATGCAATGAGGAGGTCAACGGTAATAGTAATGGCCTATCCTTTTGTGAGGTGAGTTCTCTTCCCTCTATAGAATGTTTGCTTTTGGATGTTGACTTATCTTCAAAAAAATTCACCCCTTGATGTATGATCACTTGAGGATGGTGTCAAAATAATTTGAAATTTGCATCATATGGTTCCCTGCAACGGCACAGTTTATACTGAAGTGATCCTTCACCTTGTAGGAAACTTGTGCAGTTCCATGCATGCTGGCAATAGTTTTCAATGGTTGTAGTTGGGTGAAATTTGCAACTATGGTTTGAGAGAGATCTACTCCTTCAAAAGGTTCATCTTTGATAGAGGAAAATTTCCAGTTTTTGATTTTTTTTAGTTACATGTACATATTATAATTGCTTTATTTTCCACGAAGTGCTCTTTCGCACCCTGCATTCTCCTTAAGGGAATGTATGCTCTAGTTTTTTTCTTTCCTCCAAGTGCATCCCATACATGTTTTTTTTGTGCCCATAGGAGGCCCAGCTGTTGAAGATTTTTACCCTCATGACTTCGTTCCTAATGGATTGATAAGGCCTTTAGATTCTATAATTAGTAGACAATCATCCTACATAAATCACCACAAATATCATCATTTCATGCCACTCTTCGATGAAACATCATTCATAACTAATTTGAGAGATCCTACATGGGCCATCTTGCATGAATTCTCTTTGAAGGTTCCTAAAATTGGCTAAGTCTTGAAGTTTTGGGATTTCGAGCTTTCACTTACCTCTCTACCGCTATGCCTTCTCCATTGATCTTGACCCTTCTCTCTTTCACTCTTCTTCCTTCCTTTTCCTTCCCTAAGTGTTTTGGGTCTTGACCTTTAGCCTTACCCTTTAACCCTTACCACTTCCTCTGGTAAGCCTTAAATCCTTACCCCTAATCATCGAAGTCTTGAGGAGGATTTTCAACATTTATCTAAGTCTTTATTTGTCACACTTCAAGGTTCAGGCTTATCTCTTATCTCTTTCCACCTTTTTAGCTCAAGAATTAAAGCTTTCTCTTGATATTTGATCCCTAAAATGTCCTTTCACCTTTTGGACATCAGACTTTCATCTTCAACATTTCTCCCTTCTCACTTTCACTCCTTTCTTAAAAAAATTGACTAATTGTCAAGTTTCTAGACTTCAGGCTTCAACCTTATCCTTTACGTATTACCTTTCTTCGGTAAGAGGTAACTCTTCTCTCTAAGCCTTGATGGCTCCTTTCAGACTTTGGCCTTCGGCCATCCCTTTTACCCTTTTTTTCTCTGCAATAAGGTGTAATCCTCCTTCCTAACCTTCAAAGCCCAAAAAGGGTGATCCTTTCAGACTTTGTGATTTTCTCCTTCAACCTTCTCTCTTCCTTTCTTTTGGTATGCAATAAGCAGTACACCCAAAGCCTGATTGTTGATGGTTCGACGTCGATGTGCAAAAGTATGAAACAAGCCTGATGCTCAATCTCTAATGAAGGTTGTTTTTTTAGCCCCTTGGACCATTTAATGCACAACAAAGGTTTTCCTTCGAACCTGACACCTCGACCATACAACAGATTTGAAATTCTTTTTGGGTGACACTATTAATGCTTCATCCAACTTCTACGCAACCTATCTTGATTTCTAGACTTCAAGGATTACATTTATTGCTCCCCCTTCTACAAGTGGATTATGGCCGACACCCATTCTCATTTATTGCTAATGTATCATACATTTTGATAGATCCATGCTCTGATCATGATTTTCATGGGACCCCTCCATCCTTTCATGCACAAGCATGATAGACATTCATTGCTAGGGTTTGGGTGTTGAGTGGGTCGGCTATCTTCTTAGGCACATTTTTTGAGTTATGATTGATCTATAAAGGAAATAATTGTATTCATTCTAGGGGTTTTTCCTCTGGCTCCTCCAGGGATTTTCTTTGGCAAACTTTCATTTTGCACTCCACAATTGTAAAGATTGGTTTTTTTTCCTCTACATTAATTAAATCAATCAAGATTGCTTCTTCTCAGATTTTTATGTTTGTGTGAGTTCATTACCTTCATATCTAAGTGTTTGTTCTCTTTTTTCATGCATGTTTTTTTGAGTTAAATCATTTATAGTTGTTGCTTGAGAATATCATTTTCCTTCCAGCACCCTATCAAACCCTAACCTCCATACTTGTCTTTGGGAATCGATCAAATAGATATTTTTGTGAGTCCCCTGGTCCCTCTTCAACATGTTGTTGCACAATATCAACCAAGAAGAAACAACTTTCCATCTTCGTGTACCACCTCCCATTTCCCTTTCACGCATTCCTTCTAACCCTTTTCCCTTGTGAGCTATTAGAGTAGGATAGTGGTAGGTTTTCATGTGTTGGGTTGGACCAACACATTGCACTTGGATCAAAATAGGAAGTAAGGATTCTCCAGAGATTTGACCTCATACATGCAAGGTCCCACACCTTGAGGTTGTTTCCATTATATCATTGGAATGTTGAACCCCATGTTTAGTAGGGTAAAATTTCATGTGACAAAAAATACTAAGCTGTAGTCTCTTGATATGTTTCTATCAAAGATGAACAACAAAAAAAAAATTATTCTTTGATAGCAAATTCACCACCTCACAATAGTGAGGAAATTCTTGAACTACATAGACTTCTAAGGCACAAAATTGATTTCAAGTTTCAACCATAAATAGAGTCTTCAATATATTTTCAACCCAACAACCCTTGTCATTCTTTAGGCTCCATTTTATTAGGTGTGAGTTGATGATATATCAAACTCATCCAAACAAAATGCATAGCTCAGGGCTTTTGTCACTAAGGTGTTGAAATAATTTCCAATCGCTTAAGAATAAAAAATGGCTAATTTATCCTCGAAAATGACATCATTTTGTTTACATAATTTGATGAGGTACCAAATTTATCCAACATAATTCCATTGGAAGAAATCAGAAGGTGGGTTGCAAAGGGGTTTCAAAAATTACATCGAGCTCATCTTTCACCAAAAACATCATTTTATTGGGTCTTAAAATAACTGCTCTACTTCCTAGGGAAAAATCTCTCACAAGGCCAAGGTTGTCATTATGCAAGTGAAATCGACTCATCATCATAATGTGGAGGGACAATGGCCAAATATATAAGAGTGGGTTAGGTATTCTACATTTTGAGCTCAACTTGGACTCGATAGGGTATTCCTAGGGGTAATGCCTTAACAGGTTTTGAAATCATATAAAATGATTAATAATGAGACAACCATAACCAACTTGGTGTCTTGGTCCCAAAGATTGTCACTAGATCAAGAATAGTTGGTTGAATATAACCCCTATATAGCTGATATAACTATACTAACTTGACCCACATGAAATGTATCTACAAAATATTCACTGAAGAATGATTTCATAGATATATCAATAGTCATGAATGCACAGGAATGACCACTTACTAAACTACTAATTAATGTTTTGATTTGATGGTGTGAGATTGGAATGTGGTCCTATAACATGCCTATCTATTAGTAAATAGATTCACATTGCAAAGAAGAGAACACACATGAATAAAATAATATGTAAATATGCATTAACATACACCAATGAATATGAAACCTTGCTATAAAGCATACTTAGTAATTAAGATACAACTACATATATCACACATAAACTTGAGAAAGATCATTACAAGCCTTGTAATTTTTTCAAAATTCTATCACATTCATCTAACTCAATATTATATTCATACCAAAAAATGTGGCAAGGGAAAATCCCTTGATATGACTATGAAATATTTCTAAATATATATTAAGTAACATGAAGACATTTTCCAATAAAATATCATTATAATATTATTTTTCTTCTATTCCATAGCTTTGTAATATCTAAGAAAATTGGGCCATGAAATTAATGGATCCCATGCAACTTCCTTGGCATGTGGAGAACCAATAGTGAACTAACCTCTCTCAAATAGATCAAAAGTTTCCAACATATACATACATGCACCCAACCCTAACCATTGCACACTATAGCAACTCAAAATGGATGATACAAAATGAAAGATATGCTCAACAATAACTTGTCGTAGCTGAGGGAGAAACACCATGAATGTGAGTAGGTAGAGACAAGAGTCAACTTGAAAATGGCATGCACAAGACATAGCTCACCTTGGGAACAATAGTCAATTGTTCAACATTAATGGTGGTGGTTGAAATTGAAAATTATGTGCAAACATTGGAAGCACCAAAATACCATCGTGAAATTGAACTTAGATCCCATTGGAACCAACTACAACTCAAAACATAGCATTGCAAGCCTTCAAATACTATTGAGAAAAGTGTGAAACTTTTATGGCTATTCGGATCTAATCTGGTTCAGTAATAAATCTTTGTAAGATGCACCGTGTGGGAAATTGGGTTGCATCTAGTACTTGTGGGAATTACACCCCTATCTGGTTCATGCGAAAAGTTCATGTGCAAGTAAACATTAACATTTTGGAAACACATCTAGTTAAAATTAGATCAATCATAAACAATCTTCTTAGCCATATTGGGCTTTATTAGCTTTATGTAGTCAAAAATCTCCATCAAGTAGTTGCAAACAATCAAACTCCAAGTGGAACATGTGGAAAAACAAAATGCATCTTCCAAGTTCAATAAATCCAATTTGGATAGGAATTCCCACATGTGACATCAACATGACATAAGAAAAGAGGAATGCGATGGAAAAATTCATTTGAATTGGTTGAAAGAATCTAGAAAGGTGAAGTTCAAATGGAAGAGGAAAGTATGCAAAAGGAATGGTGCAAAGAAAATGGAGTGAACTAGATAATTGCACATGGATTTAGATAAGTTCAATAAAGATTTCCATATAAGAGAAGAAGACATCATCGGGGCAGGTGTGGGAAGATAGGGTCCATCTGCCCACAAAATCTTAGTCAATTAGGGAATTCACTTGCGAGAAAATGTTGGACAAGTGGATAATATGGAAGAAAGGTCAAGATATGGAAAATGGGAGAAATTCATTGGTATGTGGAATGAGTTGGTTCACATCAAATAGCCTACAAGAAAGGATGGGGTGGAATTCCCTACAAAGAATTTTTTTTAAGTGAACCAGATAAGAAAAGAGTGAAGATGTGAATTTTGGATGGATGATAGGTTTCTACAAAGCCGAAACTTAGTCAATCTTTAGTGCTTAAGATATTTACAAGAAAATTAAGTGGAACTATACATTTGTAAAGAAATCCAATACTTTATGGGACATTTCGAGTCAAATGGACTAAACCAAATGGAAGGGAAAAACCTGTATGGGCATAATTGCTTAACCTTAGGGAATTTTGCAAAACTTCAAAATATAACTAGATATTTTTTCATGCTCTACCCAACTATGCTAAGAAATTTTAGAAAAAGACCACCCATGATTGGTTTCTTAGATTTTTTTATAAGCTTGGGGAAAATGGCTAAGGCATAGAAAAGTAAAGGAACTCAAGTGAAAAGAAAACTATATATCTTTGAGTCCCAACATTACACATGCATATTTTAGTCCAAAACATACGATTTTAAAAATTCCACTTTTTAAAATCTTATACAAAATCAAATTTTATCATTTAGAATAAATTACATTTTTGAAAACTAGAAAAAAAATTACATTTCTTATTTTATACCATGTGTTAATATTCTATGTTTAAATATTTCAAATTTTTACTCCAACTTATGACACACTTTGATTTTCAAAGAATGAGCTTCCACTTTTTGGCCAAAACGTAGAACCAACTTCTTGCACCCACCCTCAAATATTTTAGTAAACAATGGATGAAAATAGAATTATAGTCATTACCATATTTTTCATCTAGGATATACTTCTCTCTTACCTAAAGAGTTCTTGGTGAATGACTAGGATGTATCCAAAGAAAAAACAATTGAATATCTTGGATGTTTGTAGAGAAAATTTTAATTTTTTATTTTCATTTATTATATTTTGTAAAGAATATCTTCCCTTTTTGGAAGAAAAATTAACTCCCACACTATGATAAATAATAATTTCTTTAATTACTTTCATATTTTTTAACATTGTTTTCATTACTCTTTGGTTCAATAATTAAAATGTTAAGACTAGCAAAGTCTTTTGTTAGGATTTTCACTAGCATGTTGCATCACATTGAAACATTGGGTCGCATTTTTTATTGGTTGGTAAAGTATGAGAGCATATGTGGTCCTAAATTTTATATTTTTTCCTAACATACTAAATAATATGGAAACACTATGTTACATATTTCTCTATTGCTAAAGAATGAGAACACATATGGTCCTCATTTTATTTAGTTAGTGTATAGCTTACAACCAATGGAATGACAAAATATTTATCTTTATTCAAGTAATGACCATAATTAATGGCTTGTTCATGGTATAGTGAAAATTTCCATTCATGGCATTGTTGTTGTATTCATCAAGATTCAAACCCCCAATGATAAATTGTGCCCTTCTTGATCTATTATGATCATAGGTTTGGACCTTCATGTTGAAGTTGTTGGTGTCCATTTTGGTGAATTTTTGTTCAAAACCCTTGTTGGGCTAGTGTGCTCGTGGGATTGGTTCCCCTTATGTGCTACTCTGCTCATAGGTTTGGACTATTCGCATTAATGCAATGTGTTCATGTCAAGTATGAGGTCCCCCATTTGTGGCCTCACTTGGCTTGAGTTGAGCTAAAAATTCCCATGTTATCGATAAAAAAAGACCAAAATGAATGGATCACCTCTCAAGAAATCCAAATTGTAACTTAAATTTGAATCATCATAATTTTAATTATAGATATACCTAATATAAAAATAACTAAATGACTAGATTATGTGGTAGATTTAAGGGCCAAGATGATTGAGTTAATAAATTTATTGGTAGGATGGATGATAAAGAGGATTTCAAATTTATTGTTGAAAATATCTCTTTCTTCCACAACGAGTTACTAAAATCATTTTGCACCCTTGGTACTCCTCTACACTAATGCATCATTATGTTACATATTCCTTCTAATGAATTTAATTTATCCCTTTTTACTCCATTTTTAATTTAAAAAAGAGAAACCCAATAACTACATCATATTTTGTAATCTTATATCTTTCCACATAATTTATATCACTTGTGTAAAATACCTTTCCCTATGAAAGATCTAGCTCATCAATAACAAGTCTTATTGCAATGGAATTTTCCTTTAGATCAACATCATAGTTTTAAAATAATTTGGAAGGTACATGGTATTTTTCTAAAATAATAGATGATAGGAACATGGGTCTTGAACCTACAAAAGAATGTTTTGGTATAGAAAAAGGGGGGTTATTTTTACATAATGTATTGAAATCAATTGAGGCTAAACTTATGTTGTTTGAGTAATGTGGGGAGAGATGAAGGTTTTTCAAGGATTAAGGGAGGTTATAAATTGTAATTAAGAACTCGGTTATTAGAATAGAGAAGGATAAGGTTGTAAAAAATTTCATCTATAGTGTTGCTCAATCCATTGATGTTTATAAAGATAACCATTATTCAGACATGAACTAATTGAGTTAAGAGATTGTTCAATGTATTAGATGGTTTTAGGTTTTCTAGTGCACTACTTTGTTCATACAATTATATTATGCATTCAACTAGAAAATTTCTAAAGAAATTTTTGCATAGGTAATAGGGGAATTTGATTAATGTTTTTCACTATTGAGATGGTAGAAGATATCTTAAATTAGGTTGATGTTAAATTTTTTGTTGGGATTTTCTTGTACTAGGAACCCTTCTCAATGTAATTCTTAATAAGATCCCTTCCTTAATGCTTCAATTAAAAAACTTTGTTTTTTCATATTTTTTATTGGAAAAAGAATTTATTAATAGTAAAAAGAATAAAGTACAAATGATCTTCCAAGGTAAGAATCATGAAAGGAGCCATAGCATAATCTACATCAACCAGAATCAACAATAAAAAAATTACAAGAGACAAACCAATTGTAGATAATAGCTTACAAATGATCAATTTTCTCCAAGAGTACATAAAAATTGCTCCTCTATAACACTTTCCATAGATGAAAGAAGATACTTCTGGTGTTTCTTAGCAATCTCTATCAACTGGGACTACACATGAGCTATTTGGATCTTGAGTTTTGAGTTGAAGCCAAACTTATCTTTCAATGTTCTAACAAGAATTGACTGCTGCAAAATAATGATAGAGAACAAGCCATGCATAATAAAATCCTTGGGCTGGAATGCATTAGAGAAAACAAATTTGCATCGAAGCTTCCAAATATACAAAAGGATACATTGTCAGAAAGATTCTGAAACTATATTTTCTGAACAATGTAGTCATAACAGTGTTGATTTCCATCTTAAATTTGTTTTTCATATTGAGAAGCTCCAAATACCTACAAAACAAAACATGCATCAAAGGTATGTCAAAAATAATAATTTATATTGCTACTATATCCATTATCAAAAACAAAATTTTGCTCGTCATCTTTGCAAGATAAAGAAGTACCATTATAAAAAAAAATTGTATTCCATAAGTGGCCACTTGATCCCTTGAAAACAATATCCTTGCAATTCTTGAACTTCATTATAATTGCAAACTTGATAAGGATTTTGTACATCTAATGATGTGAAATTTAATTAAACCTTAAAGTGAACACTATTTGGATTGAAAGCATTATATAAAAAATGTCTAAATAATTTTTTTATGCAGTTCTAAAGTTATTAAAATGCCATATTCTTTTGTAAGAGATTTATCAACCCCAATAATTTTAGTTTTTATTGTAGACACCTTCATGATATAAAATACCCATAATGCTTGCTCCTCTAATATAATAAGTGGACCACAAATTACAAAACAAACATACTAACCAATTTTAAAATGTTAAAAATAAACTTTATCTATAAAAACCCTTGTAATATATATGTCAATAAATATTGTGTAAATTACAAGACAAACACAATAACCAAGTTAAATATATTAAAATAAAACTAGTCGGTCTTATTTTGAATCAATATGCTTTTCTTTTAACCAATTTTAAAATATTGCACTAGTATGGTTTTCCTTAATTAGTTATATATTAAAATAATATAATAGTTATTCACAAATAAGAGAAAAATATAAAATAAGCTATGCAATTATAATAATCTCTTCAATAAACTATGTAGTATAGTCTCTATAGTGAGAAAAATATATGCATATTTATCATATTAAATGGAAATGGTTTAAATTGAATTTGTTTTAGTTTATAAAAATTATGTCCTCCTAAATTTATGTTGTTTTATCCATATATATAGATTCTATTGGTTGAGAGTGATTGAAATGGATTTATATGGAGTCCATTTTAAAGATTTGGATGCTAGTATATAAATTTCATAGTTAAAATTTATATTAAAAATGATTTATGTATTATTTGGTGAGCTCTACATCTTATTTTTATCTTGCATTGGTGGTTGAGGTCTCAAAAATCATCAATTGCATATAACTTGGAATAGAAATAATAACTTATCATAAAAATGATATTTTTAATCATGACAAGTTGAGAAGATATATTATTCATTAAAAAATTAAATTGGATTTGTTTTAAGATTATATATATATATATATATATATATATATATTCTTTTATATATGATATTGATAACCATTTTCCATGTGTTTAGACAAAAGAGTTGCATAAAATGTACAAACTCAACCTATTCAATATAATGACAAATACATAATATTTCATTCTAATAGCATTATATTTTTTTATGCAAGAGCATCCTAGAGTGTAAGAGAAATCTTACATCACCAAAAAATACTTTCTTTTACTTTGTTTGTTTTTAGATGTTCAACAACATTCCAGACATTGTTCAAGCACCACAAATCTCATTGTACTTTACCACAATTGTATAATGCATCATGTAGTTGGGAACACATCATATACTAAGAGCTAACACCATCTTATCCAATTGTGAATATATTCCTATCACCATAAAATAATATTATTATTTTGGACTAACTACTAGGTATAACAAGATAGTGTATCTAGTTTCACTATTTGAAGCTTATGACATCTTCCCAGAGCATGCAAAAACAAAGGGACATGTTCCTACATGTATTGGACCTATGAGAATGTATGGATGTGTAGGGCTTCTATAATGTTTGATTAACTTGGTGCTACAGGTACACACAATTTAGAGGATGGATTCCTAACTCAATAGTTCACCAAACCTTTTATAAGAGGTTGCATTTAATTATCAATAGGGGATTTGTAAGATTTTGACAATGCTGGCACTATATGTGCATTCATGGATTCTATCATGACATATATCAAAGAGTATAGGTGATTTTCACGTGTATAGAAAATGGTGAAAGCTGGAAAAGGAAATGAAATGTTAAGTAGAAAAACAAGGGAAATAACATAAACTGTTACTTGTGCTATAGGTGCCTATCACTTAAGATTGTGACTACTAGCTGCTAAGACTGAGTCATAACTAATCACTCCAAGAGTATGAAAAAAAGATATCAAATCTAATTCAATTACATAATCACATTTATAAATCCACATTCATGTAACTAGAAACTATTTTAATTCAACATTACATGAACTAATCTAATAATAGGAAAGTAGAGTGGGTAACAATACCTCAAGTGGCCCTTGCTTGAGTTTTTGCTTCCACAATAAATATCAACACTTACTACTTAATCAACAATTCATGACACTAAACTAACTCCTTTATTGCATGATAACTCTAAACTTTGACAAGAATCTAATCAAGATCTCTCATTCAAAAATATGTATCCAGTATTCAACTGATAACAAGAAACTAATAATGATAAAAAATAAAGTGGATAACTAGTAACTACTTCTCACAACAAACCCTGTTGTATAGGGTCCACGAGGAGTCTTATTCATGTTAGGACTAAAAATAAAACCATAATGTTTTTTTCCACACTCCCTCAAGAATAGGGAGAGGACTTAGTCTTATAACTGAAAAACCATAATTGAAAAGTAGAAGACAAAATAACTTATAACTTTTCCCTAACAATTAACCATAATGAAATAAATATGTTTCATAGGAAATATCATCACATGTTACTCCTAATCAAAACAAACTCATTCTTCTTCGATCATCTTATTTGGTGTGATTATAGTGACTCACAGTTGACCATTCAATAGTCACCTTCGTTCTTCTCTAGAGCTATCGCGCTTTAGTCATTCTAGCTTCTCCCATGCAACTGCTTATGGTCCTTATGTTGTGGGTAAGAAATCCTAGTTGTTGCAGGTTATAGTTCTTCTAGTTGCAAGAGGTTAGTTTCATTCTAAATCACACACATCATTAACAATCATAAATTAAGCATAGAATCATACTAAATTTCATGAAAATTCATACATTCACTCATACAAATGTCATAATATCATATTTGCATTACCACACACTAAATTCTAGTTTAAAGTGCATATAAGGTATAAAAGATGTATGTCTTAGAATTTTCTATGAACTTTGGTAGATTGAAATGATAAAAGACATAAACATAATAAAGAAAACTAGCCATAAACTGGACCCATCAACATGAAGTGCATCAATATTCATTGATCCATCATTACTACAATCACTATAGAAGATTCCTTTAACACTTTTGGTGGACTACATGTTACACTTGTTATCAAACTTTGCACTTCCTCACAACTAGAAAAGAATATTCTTTAGGCTAAGACTCGCTATATAAACATAGTTAATGCACATTTGAAGGTAGTCAATTTTTAAGTTACTCACTTGGAGCCAAATTTGATTCTTTAAAGAGTGTTGTTTTGTAATATCATTTAAATTCTATAATTCATAGTTGTGCCCATATCATTTTGAAGGTTTTGGCTTCATATTATAAGCCCATGTAACAAACTACAATGCATTTATGACTATGAGTCAATAAAAAATAAATTGATATTTCTTTGAATTCCACTATCATTAGGATATTTCTTTGAATTCCATTATCATTAGGGGAAATTTACATAAAAAATGGGTCTCCTAAGGATGGCATCATTAGATTTTTAAGTTATCAAAAATCAACTAAAAAATGACATCAACCTGTACGTGACATCATCCAAAATAAAAATAAAATTATTTATTTTATAAAATAAAACTTTCTAAAATCTTATAAATTAACTCATGATGGTTAATTTAACTCTACATATCATATTCTATCTCATTCATCTTTCTAAATATAAAATATTCTTTTTATTTTTTAGATTTATATTGTTAAGTTCTATTATAGAAATTTTTATATTTTCAAAAAAATATTTGTATTCTTTAAGAAAAAAATATAAAAAAGAATTTAAAAAAAATCTAAAAATCATAAAAATAATTTATGAAGTGCTGCAAAAATAAAACTAGTATATTTATATTTTTTTAAATATATCTAAATATGGTAGAGACATCTTCTCAAGTTTTGTCCATGCTTTTTGTTTTCCTTGGCTTTTCTAATTTTTTTAATTTTTTTTTCCCACTTTCAATTTTCCATTAGTTTCATAATTTTTTTAATTTTCTCCACTTTTTGCTTCAACCATTTCTAATTTCTTTTTTTTTTTTATTTTTACTTTTTTTCTAATTTGGTTTTTGGTTTTTGGTTTTTTTATTTTTTTCTATATATTTACACAAACAAAATGAGTGCTCTCATCTCCACCTATAGAATGCCTATCAGCATAATTATTAAACTTGTTATAAACATATTTAAAATAATAAATCTAAATCTATAATATGAAATTTGATTTAATATATAAAATTTATATAAAATAAAATATATTTACCACTATTTACATTGAGAGGCGCTCTACAATCTTCGTGTAAATATATAGAAAAAATAAAATAAAATAAAGGAAACAAAAAACCAAAAGAAATTAAAAATTGTTCTCACAAAAACTACGAACCAAATAAATTGGAATAAATTTTAAAAAACAAAAAATAAATTGGACAAAATAAAATAAAAACCAAAAAAACAAATTGGAAACTGTTGGAAGGAGAAAAAGTTGGAGAAAATCACGAAATTATGGAAAAAATAATTAGAAAAATTAAAAATTAGAAACCAAAAAAATTGAGAGGAAAGAAAATGAGAAAATCGAAGAGATTATGGAAAAAAGGATATCCCTCAGCATACTTTTTTAAATATAAATATACTATTATAAAACTTATAAACGTGTCGGTATTAGCATAGTGTAATGGTTTATAGGTGGCATTGTTGTTCTTGCCACCAAGGTTCAAACCCCATTGGGGTGAAATTGTTGAATGGTTGTATCCGGTTCATAGCTCCGGTCAAAAGCGTTTACCCCTTGATTTTTAAAAAAAACCTATAAATATAAGCTTACATTTAAAATAAATGTACACATAACATAATAAATCTAAATCTACAAAATCATTTATATATAAAAATAAAATACTGTATAAAAATAAAAATATCTAAAGTTACTTTTTACTTTGCCATTTTTTAAATAAAAACAAATAATTTAAAAAAAAAAATAATCAGAAAAAGAAAGTGAATTTGAGTATTTTAATAAATTATAATAGAAATATATGTTACCACTTTTAAAAAATTATGGACTTCACTTTTTTAAGGAATTATAATAGAAACGTGTGTCCCACTTAACTCATGTAGTTAAGTAATTTATATTTTTAATATTTAAATAATTTGTATTATATAAGATAATTTTTGTTTTTTTAGAGTTCCTTAGGAGACCCATTTTTTATGTAAATTTTCCCTAATGATTAGGGGAAATTTACATAAAAAATGGGCCTCCTAAGGATGACATCATTATATTTTTAAGTTATCAAAATCAACTAAAAAATAACATCAACATGTACGGTGACATCATCCAAAATAAAAATAAAATTATTTATTTTATAAAATAAAACTTTCTAAAATCTTATGAATTAACTCATGTTGGTTAATTTAACTCTACATAACATATTCTATCTCATTCATCTTTCTAAATATAAATATTCTTTTTGTTTTTTAGATTTATATTCTTAAGTTCTATTATAGAAATTTTTATATTTTCAAAAAAATATTTGTATTCTTTAAGAAAAAAATATAAAAAAGAATTTAAAAAAACATTTAAAAATCATAAAAATAGTTTATGAAGTGCTGCAAAAATAAAACTAGTATATTTATATTTTTAAAAATATATCTAAATATGGTAGAGACATCTTCTCAAGTTTTGTCCATGCTTTTTGTTTTCCCTATTTTCTAATTTTTTTTTTTTGGAAATTCTTTTCACTTTCTCAAATTTTTTTTTTCCATTAAGTTTCACCATTTTTTTTTAATTTTCTCCACTTTTTTGCATCAACCACTTCTAATTTCTTTTTTGGTTTTTACTTTTAATTTTAATTTTTTCTAGTTTCGTTTTTGGTTTTTGGTTTTTTCTTTTTTTCTATATATTTACAGAAACAAAATGAGTGCTCTCATCTCCACCTGTAGAATGCCTATCGACATAATTATTAAACTTGTTATAAACATATTTAAAATAATAAATCTAAATCTATAATATGAAATTTGATTTAATATATAAAATTTATATAAAATAAAATATTAAGTATAAAATAAAATATACTTTACCACTATTTACGTTGAGAGACGCTCTACAATCTTCGTGTAAATATATAGCAAAAATAAAATAAAATAAAAATAAAAAAATAGGAAAAAAAACTAAAAGAAATTAAAAATTATTCTCAAAAAAACAACAAACCAAATAAATTGGAATAAATTAAAAAACCAAAATAAATTGACAAAATAAAATAAAAACCAAAAAAACAAATTGGAAACTGTTGGAAGGAGAAAAAGTTGGAGAAAATCACAAAACTATGGAAAAAATAATTAGAAAAATTAAAAATTAGAAACCAAAAAAAATTGAGAGGAAAGAAAATGAGAAAATCAAAGAGATTATGGAAAAAAGGATATCCCTCAGCATACTTTTTTAAATATAAATATATTATTATAAAACCTATAAATGTGTTTATTTAAATAAATGTACATAGCATAATAAATTTAAATCTATAAAATCATATTTTTATATAATAAAATACTAAGTAAAAAATAAAATATCTAAAGTTACTTTTAATTTGAGTTTTTTAATAAATTATAATAGAAATATATGTTACCACTTTTAAAAAATCATGGACTTCACTTTTTTAAGGAATTATAATAGAAACATGTGTCCCACTTAACTCATGTAGTTAAGTAATTTATATTTTTAATATTTAAATAATTTGTATTATATGAGATAATTTTTTCTTTTTTAGAGTTCTTTAGGAGGCCCATTTTTTATGTAAATTTTCCCTAATCATTAGGGGAAATTTACATAAAAAATGGGTGACATCATCCAAAATATACTTTACTTAGCATGGTTGGATAATCTTCTATTAGATCTTTCATCCATGAATGTATCAAATTTAATATATTTATGTGCAATGAATTAGATTCACTCATATTACATGTGAAGCTAGATTTCAATCACTATTATTTATATTTTTAATATAAATAATGAGTAGTTGTACATATTTTTGTATATTAAGAACATATGTCAAGTTGAATGAAAACAACTAATTAATTCTAGTGAATGACACTTTACTATATTTTTATATTTAAATAAGAGTGAAAATCTATTCTCCTAATAAATCCTTCACAATTATTATAACATATTCAACTATAAAAAATTTCCTTTAATAAAGAATAATTTATAAATTATTAACTTAAAACTAAATCCAAAAGTAGGTCCTAAAATCATGATAAATCAAAAAGTTACGTAATAAACTAAACCCAAAAGTAGTCCTAAAATCATGAAAAACAATGCATTTACTTTTCTAATTTTGCGGGAAAAACAATTAAATGTTATTATTTCTTTAATTTGTTTCTAATAAGAATATTTCCCAGTATAGTATTTAGCATGTTTTTATGTTTCAATCCTTATAATTGTTCGCTAATATTTAGAAAAAATTTCCTCCTAAAAATTAGCTTGTCATTATGAAATTTCTATGAGCAAGGAACCAGAAAAAATCGGCCCTAAAACGAAAGGTACAGCACTCAAACAATGGGTATATAAAATTCACATGTCTTTGTAGGGCAAAAGTATATTTGTCTTGTTTGCCAAAGAGTCATTAACTATTCTATTCACACATTCAAAAGCATGGATGAGGAAACACTTGGAGAAGCGGAAGCCAATAGTGGAGGGAAAAGCAACAAAAGACCGCTAAGAACAACCGAAAAAATGGCAAATAGTTTTCAATTTGACCCTTTGTGGATGCGCAGACCCACCACAACTACGACATATGTAATGGTTCCATTCCACAGTAATTTACAATGAGAATCACAATGAATTTTTACTTATAAACAGTAAAAAGTTTTCAACATCATCTGCGAGGGTTTTGAAGTATGTTTATTAAAATGGAAATAACAGCCAAGATCCTCAGAATGAGCACATCTAGGTTTTAACATTATGCAACCTGCAAACAGAGTTCTAGAAAGCTTATTGAAACCAGGCAAGTGACTTAACAAGAAGATGTTTAAGGGAAACTGTGTAGAGTTTGTTGGAAGAACGACAAATGATTGCGTACATATAACAAAACATAAATAGTACTTATAGAATTAGATTAAAAGGACTTGGCTGTGTAGATTTTGCCAAAATCTCTTACTGAAGTGTCATGGGAACGGTTTACATCATGTGTTACATTTAACTTTCTATATTTTGGTTGAAGAAGCTTATCCTAAATTAATTATCCATTATCTCTAAAAAATGAACCCAACCTAGTAAGAAATAACCTAATGCCACTAAACTAAGTATGAAAAAAAATGCACCAATAGTAATGTAGGCCAAAGCGATGGCCATAGTGCCAACCTAGTAAGAAATAACCTACTGCTAAAAAGGGAAATAACCTAATGCCACTAAAATAAGTATGAAAATAAGTGCACTAGCATACAAAAATATTATGACGCCAAAGAGAACATGTCTTCGCCTCATCACCGGAGTAATGTAGGCCAAAGCGATGGCCACGGTGTGCACTACCACAAAAACGCTCAGCCTGAAACATAGTCTATACAAAGATACGGGGAAATCAGCTGAATCAGCTGCTTCAGTTATATCACGCTAACCACTATTATGGATTAATGTTGTTATTAATTCCATTGCAGCACTAGAGAGTAAAAACCCTGCAACGGTGAGTATTATTTTGAACTCCTCTACTATTTGTGCTTCATCTTCCTTAGTTGCCTGCGCCTTCTTCGCTTTCTCTCCCTTAGCTGCCTGCGCCTTCTTCGCTTCCTCTTCCTCCCTCTCCCACCTCGACAGCTCCATCAAATCCCGCAACTGCACTCGCTCTCGCTTCCACTCTGACAAGTTTCTCAACTATGGTTGTGAATCCTCGACTCGCTTTTCCGCAATCTCCTCTTCCGAAATCTCCTGCAAAATAACAAGAAATTAGAGTAATACCATAATTTCTCAACAAGAAATTAGAGTAATACCATAATTCCTCTACTTTTTTGCTGTGGAGTTTGAATTGCAAGTTATGTATTTATAATAAAAACTAGGGTTTAATGGCTATTGTTGTTTTCCCTGGAACTGCCAAGCGTGAATATTTGCATGCATGAATATCCTTAGTGTAAGTTGAGGGAGCAACGACGGGATCTGCAAGTATGGGTGAATGAAAGTAATTGGAAAATATCTTAATTGTGTGTATATCATTATCATTACAGGAAAACATTTTTTAAAGAAAGGCCATTATGCTAATATTATAAGATTTAGTCGGTAAAGTCAGGATTAGTGGTAATGTTGAGATAAATATTAGGTCAAAGATGAGTAATATTTAAGTGAACTGTGGCGTACTATTACGGTTATTAGATGGGCCTAGGCCCCACCCACTTTATTCCAATCACCAATGATTACTTTTACACTTCACCTCATAACAACTAATATTATAAGATTTAATTGGAGGGATTAGTTTAATATTCAGAATGGTGCAGGTGTTTAATAGACGGCAGGATAAAATGCCATGTGTAACCGCTTGTTGCAACAGTTTTTTCAGTACTTCATATTTATTACAAACAGAGAGCCACGGGTACATTCCATTTGCCCCATAGCCACACAGGCATCAAGGAAGATTAGCCCATTGACCATATACTTTATCTCTTTGGTTTTAATGATAGAAGCCAATTGTGTGGAAGCATGCATTGTATAAAAGATAGAGGGGTGGGACCTTCATGGGACCACTAGAAGTTTCAGTTATTTAAGGGTTTAGCAATCATATAAGTTAATATTTTTTAAAATTCGAATGGAAGTTGTTTGGTGTAGGCAATCGTTGAGATTTGACCTTCAATTATGTTGTGTTGTTTCAATTTTACATGGTTTTTAAATATTTTTTTAAATTGAAAATCATTATTTTGGTTTGTTTTATGGAATATTTTTATGAGAATTATGTTAATAATTATATAAATAAAGTGTATAATACAAATATTATAATACTATAAGTGGTTTGTAAGTATTTTGATTTATTATAATATATGAAAATTAATGTAAGTAAAGTTGTTAAGATAAATTCATTAAGCATATAGTTGTATTTAGAGGAGGGGTTAAATCATTCTATCGAGGAATTATCAAATGGAGGGTTTTTGGGACACCATAGTCATCTAGTGAATCTTAGAGTGTTATGATAAATTGTTTGCTATCTTTTGCAATTGAAAAAATGATCATTTGACTCAATGGATCATTTATTTTTTTCAATCTTAAAATTTAAATCTAAGTGATTAACAAGTGAATATCAAATTAAAATATGTTAAAACTACCAAGTGATAGGTATTAAGATTCAAACATGAGAGATGGTAAAATTGTTTTTTTTTAACTTTAATTAGGATAAGAGAAACTAGAACCCAGTTTCATTAATCTAATATAGATACATAAAGAATAATTATTGAGAAAGCATATTGATAAATCAAGTATAAGCCCAGGATTAAAGGAACATTTTCTCAAATGATCTTCATTCATTCTGATTTGTTGATTATCAAGATTTATTTAATTAATATGGCTAGGGATAAGTGAGGAAATGACCTACTATGCTAGCATCCTAATGATCTCCCACAAAGATGATCTTGTTTTATATGTTCTTGAAAATTATGTCCATGATTGTAACCTTAAGTTGTATTTCTATTATATCATGAATTCCAAGGATGCAGTAATTATTGTCATCAATAGATGGCAATATGCTTTTTGAGAAAGTGTTTATTATAATGCTTATATTAATCTGTGTTCTCTAAGGTCTAACTAAATGTTTTAGTATATTGGTTATAATTATCCCCTACATTTCAATAACTTGAATTCTAAGAGCTATTTTGATATAGTTTAAGATTTTTAATTAGCTTTGAATAGAAACAAGACAATAAAATCTACCCTAATTATATTGAAGAATAAATATCTAGATTAACTCACAATTTAAGATTAAAATGATGAGATGCCATTAGATTCAATATAGTTTTCCTTCTATTTATTACAAAATTGACCACTTAAAAGGATAAATTTGGGAGCAATTAATGAAGCCTTGAAAGAAAAACAGAAATTGGTGTAGGTTTTCATAATTATGAAGTTTAATTTTAGAAACACATTAAATGAGTAGGTGAATATCATGTCAAACATATGTGTTGTTATAGGGAATAAAAGTGCATAACATGTCTTTATACTCCTCTAAATTCTAAAACCAATTTTGGTACTATCATAAATGTAGTGTCATAATGTTGAACTTGTATTTTCTTACACATAAAGTGAACCTAATTTTACGCTCATCATTTTAGATAAATGTATCTGTATTATAGACAAGACTAGTCTACATGCCCTATGATTTCTACCTTCCTTTACTGGACCACAAGTGTGGTTTTGTCCCTTAGATTGAACCATAATACAACCAAGTTCCCTTATTTTTAACTCTTAAATTTCTCCTCACACAACCAAAGCTCTTAGAGTTTGATTTTTTCCCATTATATTTCCCACAAAAAAATGTCTCAAGTTGAATATCTATAAATTTCTATTTAATTATAGACCTATTTCATTAAAACTCATTAAAAAATCATATTTAAAAATGATAAAATCACTTCATTAATATTTTATCAAAGTTGTGTATCATGAATCACAATCAACACTACATCATCTCATAGATGTCATATGCACTTACATTGTGTGGTGTGTATCCAATCATTCTTCATCAATAAAGGTTTTTAACATACTATCAAGCAAATCATTAATCTTCCCATTAAACACAATAGATCCCCAAGGCACTTTTGAGAACCATACTTATTTAGACATATGTGTATAGTTGAAGGTAAAGAGGTATCAAAGATAAAAACAATAGAGAGCATATTTATGTATAGATGGAGCATTTAGGGACTAATCTACACATGTGACATAGTCTAAAGCAAGCCCAAATTCACATTACAAGTACATAACAATATTATTATTGTAGAATCAACTTTGAAATCTTGATTGTGATTCTAAAGCATAGTGTACAACCAAATATCTATCATCAACTAACATAAATCAATAAAATAGAATAATTTCTATCATCTTCCAATTTATTAGATAAATTTACCATCTTAACTCTTAATTAATTTAGACTATTAGGAGAAATTTACATTAAAAAAATGGGTCTCCTAAGGAACTCTAAAAAAGAAAAAATTATCTCATATAATATAAATTATTTAAATATTAAAAATATAAATTACTTAACTACATGAGTTAAGTGGGGACACACGTTTCTATTATAATTCCTTGAAAAACTGAAATCCATGATTTTTTAAAAATGGTAACATATATTTCTATTATAATTTATTAAAACACTCAAGTTCACTTTCTTTTTTTGATTATTTGTTTTTTTAAATTATTTATTTTTATTTAAAAAGTGACAAAGTAAAAGTAACTTTAGATATTTTATTTTTTACTTAGTATTTTATTATATATATATATGATTTTATAGATTTAGATTTATTATGTTATGTACATTTATTTAAATAAACACATTTATAGGTTTTATAATAGTATATTTATATTTAAAAAAGTATGCTGAGGGATATCCTTTTTTCCATAATCTCTTTGATTTTCTCATTTTCTTTCCTCTCAAATTTTTTTGTTTCTAATTTTTAATTTTTCTAATTATTTTTTCCATAGTTTATGATTTTCTCCAACTTTTTCTCCTTCCAACAATTTCCAATTTGTTTTTTTAGTTTTTATTTTATTTTGTCCAATTTATTTTTGGTTTTTTAATTTATTCCAATTTATTTGGTTTGTAGTTTTTGTGAGAACAATTTTTAATTTCTTTTGTTTTTTTTTCCATTTTTTTATTTTTATTTTATTTTATTTTTGCTATATATTTACACGAAGATTGTAGAGCACCTCTCAATGTAAATAGTGGTAAAGTATATTTTATTTTATATATTAAATCAAATTTCATATTATAGATTTAGATTTATTATTTTAAATATGTTTATAACAAGTTTAATAATTATGTTGATAGGCATTCTACAGGTGGAGATGAGAGCACTCATTTTGTTTGTGTAAATATATAGAAAAAAAAAAAAATAAAAAACAAAAACGAAATTAGAATAAAAAATAAAAACCAAAAAAGAAATTAGAAATGGTTGAAGCAAAAATTGAAAGTGGGAAAAATATATATATATATAGAAAAATAAGGAAAACAAAAAGCATGGACAAAACTTGAGAAGATGTCTCTGCCATATTTAGATATATTTTTTAAAATATAAATATTTTATTTTTGCAACACTTCATAAATTATTTTTATGATTTTAAAATGTTTTTAAATCTTTTTTATATTTTTTTCTTAAAGAATAAAAATATTTTTTTGAAAATATAAAAAAATTTATAATAGAACTTAAGAATATAAATCTAAAAAACAAAAAGAATATTTTATATTTAGAAAGATGAATGAGATAGAATAGGATATGTAGAGTTAAATTAACCATCATGAGTTAATTCATAAGATTTTAGAAAGTTTAATTTTATAAAATAAATAATTTTATTTTTATTTTGGATGATGTCACCGTACAGGTTGATGTCATCTTTTAGTTGATTTTTGATAACTTAAAAATCTAATGATGTCATCCTTAGGAGGCCCATTTTTTATGTAAATTTCCCCTAATTGATGTAATTACACTCAGTTACATTTATCAATTATATTCTCCCTAAATTTATTATAGGGTGCATTTTATCTTCCTCATGTTGCTTAAACCAACTTCCAAACCCACCTAGTATTTTTCCCTAGGATATTACCTTCTTCCATTTTTTATCATTTATGAATTTGTCCATCTTTTATTTAGTTATGAAATTCAATTTATGTCATATAGACAATTCCAAGATCTTACCATGGTGGATGAATTATATCTTCTTAATAATTAACTATTCTTTGTACATAATCCATCATGGTAATCTTGTTCTAAAATCATTGTGATCTTATGATGATACATATAATTATGTGTTTTAAATGATTGTAATTTTATGATGGCATATTCTTTAATGTATATTTTCCAACCTATTATATTTACTCTTCTTATGATGCACATATTTTTCAAAATTCTAACTTGGATTCATTTTATGTGGTATATCTACGCATGATCTCTAATTGATTCATAGTATGTGGATAAATGATAGTGTTTCAATGTTTATTTTATTCAAAATATGATTATTTACACATCTTACAATTTGGTACACTTTTTTGTTTAAGGCTTATCTTTTGTTATATCATTGGTTAGAAAAAAATTGTATGTATTTTTTCAATCAATGACCTATAGTGTGTTTATATACTAATTTACATATTTCATCATTTAGTGGACATCCCTTAGAATCTATCATGGACACTTTATAATTTCTAATAACATAAGATCTCAATTTTCTTTCTCAAGGCTCTTATCATTTCTTATTCTTTTCATTGTATATCTAATGAGGAAATCCAAAGTGCATGCCTAATTGATGGGCATTATTTGTCTTTCCCTTCACATGATGTTGAGAACTATTAATAATAATTACATCATATCGCATGCAAATAATGGTAACTCTATGTATGTTATAGATGATTCTTCATTATCTTATGATAGATTTTTATATAGTTTTCCTAATGTGCACATTAATGCTAGATGCTTTTCATCTTCATATTATGATTTCTTACATGATGATTGAATGTAGTTACAAACATTTTAATTGATTTAACACTATTATGATTTGGTTCCTTTCATGTTAACTATACTTAATTCCATGATTTATCATGTGACAATATATTATTTTACTCCTTTCCATAGAGTGTGCTTTCATAGTGATTCAAATAGATCAATTTCTAGTGTTCATGCCTTAAGGGATGTTATAGGTCCATATATTCTCTATTGATATGGATCTTTTACACATAATGGTTTTGATAGGAAACATTATATAACCTCTCACAATGAGAATTAGGTGGTTTACACCTTTCTTTCTTTTTTTTAGACTGCAGGAATCGGGTAGCATGACCCCCTATAAACTGTAGTGTGCCTGGTAAAAATTTTAATGTGACCAACGGCGTTTGCGCGACACGCCCTCTGATACCATGGGGGTGGGGGAGACTAGACCTTGTGACCAACCTCCTGCAACAGGAAATATTTAGCCAACCAAGCTAGGGCCCCCACCCCAGGTTTACACCTTTCTACCCATAATTTTAAAATGTAATTATTTTATAATATTAATGTGTCCATGTGGAAAATAATGTCCCATTTGAGGTGACACTATTTTTCATTTATAATATATATTAGAACATTTTGTAAGAAACATCTATGTCATGGACACTATAATTTCAATCTCCATATGGATCATTTTATGATTATTTTGATGTGCTTTAATATAAATCTGTCATCTTTCTCACAATTAATTACTCTTAATCACATAAAAAATTCCCAATAATACTTTTCATGGGAATTTGTATATTATATATGCTAATCAATAGATACAAAATTAATGATCTTGGAGACATTCTTAGTGTTTGTATTAATGATATTTTATTTAATCCTCTTTTAAATATTGATGATTATGTTCATATTCAAGAAATTTAAAAAACATGCATTTATCAATACACAAAAAAACAATCATCAATGTAAACAATAGACTTTCAATATTGCAAAATGGAAGAAATAACCAACCATTTGTTATTCCACTATGAGTTTTCCAAGTGGGTTTGGGAGGAGTTCTTGGCCCACCGGTTAATTAACTGGACTTTCTTCCTACACCTTAGATGATTTTTTAATTCTTGGTACTCTAGTTCCCCTATAAGCATCTCATTATTTGTGAAATATGGAACCAAATTCCTTGTCTTTTCACCTAGCAACTATCAAAAGAAAGGAATAATAGGGTGTTCAGAGACCAAGGGAGAAACATCAATGTTGTCTTTTGAGTCATCAAACATAGCCTACATGATAACATAAATACCCTATCTTTTGGGTTCTCTAAGAAAATGTTGAACTATGATGAATTAAGAGTCAAGTAGAACTAAGGAATCTCCTAAAGATTAACCAAAATTAATTGGTGTAATATCATAGCTAGAAAGGAAACCAGATGGGAACCCTCCAAAAGGGGGTAGGTTAAGCTTAATTTTGATGGTTTCTCTAAGGGAAACCATGGAAAAACAACATTTGTAGGCATAATTAGAGATCGAAAAAGAAACATCATTGAAGGATATTCTCAAGCTATTAGATGTAAATCAAGCAATTTTGTTGATGCAATGGTTGTGTGGTGGGGGTGAAAATACTTTTAAAGCTAGAATTTATTGCTATGGAAATTGAAGGATATTTGCAAGTAATAATTAATCTTCTTCAAACAGAGTGATCCCACAAAGCTAGTTTACAATTTCTAGGAGAATTTGATTTTTGCTGAAATCACATATTTTTAGAAAATATAATGATTGAAGCCTTAAAAATTTCTATTTAAAGCATTCCAATTTAAGAGGGCTTGATCAAACTACCTTAGATCAAACCCCTTTCGATAGAACCCCGCTAGTTTTAAACCATACTTATAACGAAGTCTCCTTTACACCTATCAAAATGTTGATAAAAACCACTTTTGATTTACCTTTTGGGGGATCAAATGAATTCATTTAAAATTTATTTTTTGTAAGTATGTAGTCCTTATTATAAGCTTCCCATAAAGTATAATTTTAAATAAATTTAATTTAATTATTAGGGTATGTGCAGGATCATCATGGAAAAAATAGGCCCTTAAGTGGCAAAAAAATTAGAAAAATCAGAGTTAGGCAACTTGACGTAAAAATTTGAAAATATGAGTACAATTGTGCATTGTGCCTTGATCCTGACAAAAAATAAAAATTGAATTTTGATACATACAAAAAAATTTACGATTATACGGCCACTCTATGTCCTGAATTGTAATTAATTTGACTAAGGAAACTTGATTAAAGAAAAAATATTCAATAAAAGCTATTTAACCAAGTGGAAACACTAGATATCAGTGTTACAAATCTAAATTCAAAAGAATTAGAATTTTATCCTTCATGGAAAAAAGTTATGCGTTATACAATGAGTGTCACTTTTAAAAATGTTGTTTTTTGAAAAAAAACTAGTTTTCAAGGAGATGGAAAAAGAAGTGCAATATGATTCCAAAAAATTTTGAAAAAATACATTTAGAATCTACAAAAAAATTTCACTTAAACTCCCAGTTTGCATCATTTTCAAATTCTCAATGCTTAGTCAACAAGTAGGTGCCCTAAAGTACATTTAGTTAAAAAAAAATTATTTCAGTGTCCAATTTGACAAAAAATTGTAAACCACTATTATGGGATCACCCAACAACAAGGATCCCTCTTGGAAGATCCACAAACTAATCAAGAACTGAAAAAAAGACCTTCAAAGATCTCAACAAGTTAAAACTAATCATATCTATAGGGAAGAAAATCATGAGCTACAAACTTAGCTTACAACTTTGGTCTTTAGTTTGAAGAATGGAATTATTGGCATTCAAATTCAAATCTCTCAAGCACTCTTCAACATATTCTGCCCCGTAACTTGTTATGGTTAGTTTATTTCCACTTTTAAAGGTCGAGAGTTGGATTGAGGTGGATGTCTTGAATGGGATGTGGCAAGCTTTTTTAGCTAACAAGGATATTATGATGTGTCATTTCCTTCACAATAATCTCATGTTGGGTAACATTACTAATTGTAATAATTATAGTAAGATGGATCTCATCATGGATTACATAATTCTACATCATGTTAATTTATTTTGTAAATGGTGTTATATTGAAGAAAACAAGGAAGATCTTAAGGCTATGGGTTATGATTACGATGCAATCTAATTATAGTACACTTTGTAGTTAATTATGATCTTCATAATTGGAAATGTCCTCTCCTCCTATGTGAATTTTATTTCTTTCATGCAAAGGTGGTCTTTTCCCTCATAAGACTATTAAAGGAAAGAATATGATTGTTGGCCTAAAGATGATGGAGGCTCCAAATAATTATGGCTCTAATACTACTAAGGCTTGCGACTATGTTAGAATAGGTAAGGTAATTTGAACTTTATCTTTCTATACTGACACAATAAAAGTGGTTCAATTTTTTTAAAAGTAGTGGGAAGTCATTTTGTCATTGCTTTTTGGCTACCTACCTCATATTACTTCTTATTCCTTTGGTGGCTCTTTGTGTTGTTTGGTAGATCAAATAGTATGGGAGGCCCACATCTTAGGACCAAATCCATCTCTTTTGAAGCTCTCAAATACAACATGGAGCTCTAGGATCTGTTTGAAAAAGGTGGATTCACTCTTGTATTCCAATCTATGAAGGGATATAATGAAAAACTCACCTCTATATTTATGAGTTCATGGTCTCAGGGCAAGGTCACTATTGGTGTAATCTATTTTTGCATCTTTAATAAATTGATTGCTAAGGATATGAGTTTTTTTTGCAATTTCCTTAAGGTGGAGAAGAAGAGAAACAAGTTTTGAACACCTAGAATAATGAGAGGGGGGTGAATCAGTATTCATTGAAATTTATTAACTTCATCAATTTAAACATTCATTCAAAGCATCACATTAAATGTGCAGTAATAAAAAGGAACATATAAAGCATGCATCACATCAAGGAACACAAGAACACTAAATTTATGTGGAAAACCCTTGAAAAGGAAAACCACGGTAAGGATTATATCATAATATATTAAATAACCAGTTACAATAGATATTACACAATGGTGGAATCACTATCCAAAAAGAACGAATGGCTCACTATCAGTGGATCACTGCCCAAAATAGAAAAAGATAGAGGAAAGGGTGGCTCACTGCCAAGTTGAACTACTAATAATGCATCTACAACATGTTGAAGATACAATTCTAATTAAGCTTTGAAAGGTGACTTAACACACTTCATACTTCACCACTACACCTTTCACACTTCACATTACATCATATTTCGCACACACACTCTACTCTCACTCATAATCATCATTCACACAATGAATCAACCTTGCATATATACTATAACCAACCAAAACATCAATTAGGTTGGCCTAATTGCATGAACCATGTACCACATAACCTATCAACTTACAACTTTAACACACGCTATGTGGAGAGAACCAAAACATGTAAACC
>VDFB02372375.1:0-29344 GCA_007258455.2 Sequoia sempervirens | reverse complement strand
ATAGTTATAACATTATTTTGAAGAGTAATTTTATCTTGTATTATTAAAGTGACAATAAAATTACTATTGTAGTAGGAGTAAATATTATTCTTGGTATGAAGAGGTTATTTGTGAGAGTAAATGTTACTATTATTATTCATGGGTTGGTTATTTGATGTTAGTAAGGTAAAATTGAGATTAACAATTGAAATTGATAAAAAGGGTTAATTTGTGAGTAAATGTTAGTATTATCATTAATGGGTTAGTTATTTAATATTATTCTTCTTATTTAGATAGAAGTGATTTTAGTAAGGTAAATTGAGATTAAAAAATTGAAATTTATAAAAAGGGTTAATTTGTGAGTAAATGTTCATATTATCCTTAATGGGTTAGTTATTTGATATTATTATTTTTTATTTAGATAGAAGTAATTTTAGTAAGGTAAATTGACATTAAACGCAGGTTAAACTTTAGCATCAGTATAAGCTTAATGATTTAGTTATAATGTTTAGATGAGATAATTAATAATATTACCAATGATTAAATTGTCGATTTTAAAGAGTATATGGTGCCATTTTCAAAGAGTTATATGTTGGGATAATATTATTTATGTTTAGATTGAGGTAAATAAAAATAATAATATTAAAGTACGGTGGGGATGTGGAATATTGGTAGTAAGGAATATTTGACTTTTGAGTAAAATAATCGTACTATTGTAGAAAGAATAAATAATAAGTATTGTGGTAAAATTTGTAAACTATAAATACAAAAAATGGTAGTATAGTAATGGGATACAATTAATGGTACACATTATATTTAGTAATACTATTTTATAAATAAAAAACGTTATTGTTAATTGGTGGTATACTAATAAAATTACTATCATAAATAATGTTATTGTTAATTGGTGGAATAATAATAACATTACTATTATAATTCTAGATAAGTTTATTCTTGATTCTTATAGATAGCGTTATTCTTAATTCCAGATACTTCATCCACTTATATTGCCATTTAGATTTTCTCAACTAAAAGCGAATTGGGAAAAGGGTCTATATTGACATATAGCCAACACATCTTTCCAGATTTCCATTTTATTCACAAGTCCTCACCCATTAATTACATCAGTTTATATCCTCTATATTTCTTTTCATTGCAATGCATACTTTTATAGACCTTAAACTAATGCACTTTTCATGTTGCAAAGATTAGGTTTACATGTGCTTGAATAAATGTGCTTTCTAAAAAAAAAAAGTAGTGGGTGGAATTTAATAATAGTTATGTATATAGATTTTGGATTTAATTGTCCTGCTTCCTTATTGTTAAAAGGAAAATAACATCATGAATATAATCAGAATTTTTTATCTATATTTATATTTTTTGAACTTGATTATGCATATAAGCGAATTTTTATGTTTGTGTATTGGTCTATGCTATTTCTTATATAAGCGAATTTGTATGTTTGTGTATTGGTCTATGCTATTTCTTAAAAAAGTGTAGTTTAATTTTAAATCTATTCCTAGGATAGAATTATTATTTTTAAAAAAAAATAAATGTGACTTTTTATTTGTTGATCTAAGGACAAATATATGACTAATTCAACTAATACAAGATCTCCTGTCATCAATTCCAAACATGCTCGTAAAGATAATCATTATTTCATTTTACAAGCATTCCTTAGTGAAGATTTTATTTCCATTGTGGTTGTCATTTTGCCACCCCATTTCCAAATGTCCTTTTACAAATCACACATATGCAACTTTTATTGTCATAAAATAATCACATTTGTTCCTATTTAAAAACTCCCCAGGTGATGGCAAACTTGCACCCACCAGCAGACATTATCACAATATCTAGCAGCTCGTCTGAGGGAGACATTACAGGATCAAAAGCTACTGATGCTCCTCCCTCACCTTCAGACTCTTCTTCTGTTATTTGGAGTGGTGTCTACAAGAGCAATGTTGCAGTCCTCGCAGAGAACATTGTGAGAGGTTGTGAAGAGACTATTGAAGATGCTAAAAAGACATGCGAAGAAGCCTTCCAAGTGGAAAACCATGACATCGAGATGGTGCAACAGGCAGTCCAAAAGTTCCATACAACTTATTTTGTTTTGGATGCGTATTGCGACTTCCTTCGAGCAATGAAATATGATGCATTGTATGGAATGGGAAATGGTACTAGGATTAAGGAAGATTTTCTACAACTCCTAGCAGACATAAAGTAGATTGTAAATAGCTTGCTTAAGATAGCTACTTGTTTTTTGTGGTGTTGGGGACAATCATTTTTTCTTTGTGACAAAACATGACGACAACAACTTATGGCTTTTTTTTTTTAAGATGAGGAGCATGCCTTCCCTCTTGATATGGAATGTAATACAACGCCTACTAATCATCCATCCCCTTCTTTTTCCTAGCACAACAAGCAGTAAAACCTTATATCTGGTTTTCGGAAATCTACTATGTAGTGGGAAGAATGTACAACTCCTTCCCCCCCACTCTACTACTTTTTCCTTTGGTCCTTTCCATTGTACATATGCATCAACCAGTACGGCAATTGACTCAATGTATTTACGTTCTACTTTTTTGTCTTGTTCACTCCATGTATCTTGAATCTATTCTAATTGAACTATACACATGTATCTTTGATCTGTTGCAATCAAAACTATACATATTCCATGTATGCAACTGACTAAAAATTAGTACAGCTGATAGTAAATTGCATAGAGAGTATCTAATTCTCCTTTCCTCGCTCCACATAATGAGGTAGATGTTCATAAAAAATGTGCATAATTGAATTATTCCTATCCATGTTGCTACTTGCACCCAACTTCAATTTAGTTGCTTGGCTCTTCTTTCGACTACTCGAATTTATCTACCAATAAGTTGCTATAGTTTGATGAAAGGGTTGTTGTATTGACTCCTTTGCACAAGTGCCTTACATCCAATACATTTGTGCAGGATTCTCTCATTGCCTTGCACCATGGCAACCTTGTTGATTCCAGATGCAATTAGATTGATGCATGGAGGAAATGTCACTTTGGAACCTCATGTCCAAGTCATAGCTATCTCAAGTTTTGGCTTTGAATATACACACAACAATCGATATAGGTTGGAAATCTCTGATGGTGTGCACAAGCAGAAAGCATCGTTGCCAACTAAATATAGCTCCTACATAGAATCCAATGTGCTTGTACCTGGCTCCATCGTGCACCTGAAAAGATATAGCTGTCCTCAAACAGCTAGCACATGGTATGCTCATGATCTAACTTATACATGGCACAGGAATAAGTGAGACCTACTCTCCTCTTAGATTTTGTTACTTATACTTTATCTCACTTTGAATATTTAGGTGGATTGTTATTGTCGACTTTGATATTGTGCACACAACACATGCTATTGTTGGGGAGCCAGTTTTCCTATGCACAAAACATCTTGAACAACTTGAGCGCTCAACAGGAGAACCCTCTAGCTTGGCCACTTCTTCAAAAAACCCTTGCATTCTTGAAAGACTAGCTCCTCGACGTCTACTATTTGGGGTCAATCCAATCCTACCAAAGGAGGCACCACTGACAATAACGCCTATCAAAAAATTGAATCCATTTCAACCAAGGTGGACTATTAAAGGTCGTGTAACTGTGAAGACTGATATACGTAGCTACACCACACAGAAAGGAAGTGGCCATATCTTCACCTTTGATATCATAGATTGTGAAGGAACTGAGACATGTGTGACATGCTTCAATGAAACAGCTCACACCCATTGTGATAAAATTATCGAAGGAGCTACATACACATTTTCTGGAGGCACGGTTCGACTTGCTAATAGAGTCTACAACAAGCTTAATAGCGGGTTGGAAATTTCTCTTATGCCTGACTCAAGGGTTTCCCTCTGTGAAGATGATGATTCCATCCCTAAAGAGCACTACTCTTTGACACCCCTCAATGCATTGGTAAGCAAAAGCAACGGTTCAAATGTTGATGCAATTGGAATTGTCACTTGTGTACATCCATGCACCACAATTAGGAGAAGAGATGGGACAGAGGTCGCAAGACGAACCTTAACAATTCTTGACATGTCCAACACAAATATAAATGTTACTTTATGGGGGGCGTTAGCCGAAAAGAAGGGTGCACAGCTGCACGAGAAATACCTCATGCGTGAATCGCCAGTTCTTGCTATTCGAAATGGGCATGTGTCTGAATTCAATGGAAAGGTGATCAACACCTCATCCACTACAAAACTATCGATTGACCCTCAAATAGAAGAGTCAAAACAGATTAAAACATGGTTCAAAGAAAATGACGCTGCCATTCAGGCTTTAACTACTACCTCCTTTCACATGCCCCCACCTGCTAGAAGACTGACGATCAATGCCATTCGTGAAGAGGCTCGAAGTACAGCTCAACCTCTACAATGCATGTTGGTGGCAACAACACGATTCATAAAAACTGACTCATTTTGCTATCCAGCATGCCCTTCCCGCTCAAGTAACAAGCCTTGTAAGAAAAGACTATCACAGACAAATGATGGAAAGTGGTTTTGTGGAAAATGTAATGCAGTATGTGATACCTGTGACTATAGGTATATACTTCAAGTCAAGTTGCAGGACCACACAAATATAATATGGGCAATTGCATTCGACGAAGGGGCGACACAACTCATGGGCGTGCCTGTAGACAAACTATATAATCTACAATTTGATCAAGCTGCTGATAGAAATGTGGAAGAGGTGATTAGGAGTGTCTTGAACAAGCATTATGTATTCACATTGCGTTGTAACCTTGAAATGTACAATGCAGAGCAACGCTTAAAAGAAACCATTTCCAAGGTCGAACAACTAGATTACATTGAAGAGAATAGTTTTTTGCTCAAAAAAATCCAGGAAATCTGCAATGCAAGAGCTCCTCCCCCCATTGAGCCCGTTGTTGTACCACAACTTGTTGTGGAACTCACAGGTTCACCCTAGCCATACTATAGACCCTAATATAGTTGCGATGCTCTCTTTACAAGTGTAGTATGACTACAGATGGTATGCATGGCAAAAAAAAACTCATGTTGTAAATAACTATGGCAATATCTTTTTCTTTCTAGAAAACTATCATGTTAATGCCTTTAGATGGATACAAATATGTAAAATATTGTTTCTCTTGATATACAAAAAAATGCACATGTTTGTTTAGCAGCTTACATATGCACCTTTCTCTTGTACCTCCAAATTGTGTTCCTTCTCATATTGCAACATGCATTCGTCAACCAATGAGGAATATCTTTACATGTTCATCTACATTTTTGTTATATAAGCATTTTTTTTCATCTGGTTTTTCTATGCTCTTATTCCTGATCTACCCTGATGTGTCTAGACCCACATATGGCAGACTCCTCAATAGGCAACAATGCAAGTGACCCATATAAAAAGGAGGTAAGAAGACAACAAAATTGGGAAAGAAATAGAGCTTACTATGCTCGCCATAGAGAAGAGATAGCTACTCGAAGGCGACTAAAAATATTGCATGAAAGTCAAAATAGCCCCCAGCTAGCAGAAGCCTGAAGACTACAAGATTGTGAGAATAGTCGAGCTTACTATGATTGTCATAGGGAGGAAATAAATGTAGAAAAGCGCAATAGATCTTTACAGAAACAAACATGCCTAGATCAACATGGAACAACATGCAACAACAATGATAACTTCATGATGGTGATGAAAAAATTTCATCAAAGAATAGATGCATTGTCCAACCGAAAAACATGCATTGTATGCAAGGAATGTTACCCAGGCATGCACGCCCATTCATCAGGTGCTAACGCAATTTGTAAGAGATGTTTCGCTGAGAAAGGCATCCATCGGTTCTCTGCACTCAACAACATGGACCCAGGAGAGCAATCGTTTGTTTTGAAAAGACTCACCCAAGTGGAGGAAATGCTCATTGCCAAAATCAGCCCAATACTACAAGTAACCCACACTATTGGAGGCCAATATAGATATAGTGGCCACACGATTAGCTTCCCGCAAGATATCACTAACATTTCAAAAGTGCTTCCACGAAGAATACAAGAGTTGGACATTCTCATAGTTCAAAGATTGCATACAGAAGGTCATTATTATGATTGTTATGTCAGTAGAAGTCATATCAGAGATGCGTTGCAATACAAAGTCAAATATGACCCATACTATCATGATGTTGCAATAAGTTTTGAGCACTTAGAGCAATTCCCTGAAGCAAGAACAAACATATCGAATATGCTACATACCGTTGAAACCAATGCAGACATGGTCGTTCCAAATAATGAAATTGCCTCTGATGGGGATGATATTGAATGCAGCACAGTAAACACATCGTCATTTATGGCTAGACTTCCAAATAGATGCTGTGAGTTAGAAATTATTAAGAAAACATTAGACCTTGACGACAACACAAACAACATTATAGACTGGCCTGAAACAAACTCATCGCTGATAAATGAATACAATACTGAGGGGTTGCTTGATATGGCATTTCCAACACTCTTTCCAACTGGAGTTGCACTACAAATGCAACCACGAATTAGGGAAGTGCACATGCATGAGTATGCACTCCACTTAATGAGATTTCATGACCATAGATTTGGAAGGCATCCAAGGTTCTGATATTTCATGCTTAATCTTATGATGCGGCATCGTAGCCAAGGGCTTGATGTAGTTTTCATTAAAAAAAATGTAGAAGAGAACATGCCAACCACTATTGAGGACCTTCGAGCACACTTGAAAAACTTACCTGACACACAATTAGCTCAAGAGCTCATGCACTTTGGCTCTTCAATGCGAGGCACAAGACCATATTGGAACAAATGTTGTGCTGAACTAACAAATATGATCAACTAGATAGGGTCTCCCACTCTATTCTTCACATTAAGTGCAGCAGACACAAAGTGGCCAGACCTACAATGTTTGATCTCGGATGGTGTGCCAGTAGGAATGCAAACAAATAAACAGCGCTTAGAAAATGTAGTCAACAACCCCCACACCACATCATTGTACTTGCATCAGCAATTCACAGTGTTTCATGAAGAGGTAATTGAGAAACTCCTCAATGCAAAAGATTACTGGTACAGGTGTGAATGGCAGCATCGTGGGACTGCACATGTACATGGATTCCTTTGGCTCTATGACGCACCAAACATGGATAAACTTGATTGGGATGACAGTGTAGCAGTTCAATAGGCTAGGAAATTCTTTGACAGGTATGTCAGTGCTTGGAATCCCCGTGCTACATTAGCAAGAAACAACTTGATTTTTCGATCTTTCCAAGACGATCCTTGCTTACTAGACACAACACAAATATTTGCTACAGACCCCTCTCATGACTACGAAGAGATCATAAATCGTGTCCAAAGGCACACAAAATGTAGAGAGGGGACATGCTTGCGAAAGAAAGGGAAAAAGGTAGAATGTCGATACAAAGCTCCATGGAAAGAGAAAATTATATCTACCCTATCACGTGACAACTATGGGACAAAACAATATGAACCTACACGGAATGATGATAGGCTAAACATACACAATCCAGAAATGATTTCAATATGGAGAGCCAACATAGATTGTCAACCTGTCATCTCGCGGGCAGTTGTTCTAAAATACATTGCCAAATATGCATCAAAAGCAGAGAGAGCATCTGAGACTTGTACTGACATGCTAGCAAGAATATCTGCAACCCAAAAACAAGATGTCCCGGCCCTCACAGCATATCGAAAATTCATGGCAGAAATCATGGCAGAGCGTGATATTGGAGCACAAGAAACATGCCATATGCTTCAGAAATTGCCGCTTAATGTTTGTAATCGACCTTTTACATCTTTGAATGTTGGACGCAAAATGTTCCATCGAATAACAAGAGGTCCACATGAAAGCCATCTACAACCTAGCTACCTTCATTCGTACATTAATCGACCTCCAGAATTGGAGACAACAACGCTACTTGAATCTGCACGATCTTTCTCGTACTCTGCGAGTCGCAAGGGATGCAAGTGGAAAGAAAGAAAGGTCAAAGCGATTGTCAATGTTTTCCCAAAGTTCTACACCATCCCAGACGAGGACTCAGACCAGTTCGAAACTTTTTGTTGGAGTGAGCTCCTACTGTACAAGCACTTTCGAAGCTTGGAAATCGACATAGGGATAACTAAGGATACAATACTTGCAAATTGGAAGCAAATGAATACATCCAAATATGATGTATGGCATGTCCTGCGCACCGCCCCGTCAGACGAAAACACCGACGATGCAGAATCAGACAGTGAAATTGACATGGACAAAAGGGACATGCTAGAAATGAATGAATGGGAATTATTTTCTCAAATGGGCCCCTCAAACAACATCAGCCTAAATGAGCTTGACCTGCTTGGCAGGCGTGAGTTTGATAGCAACTACAGATGGGAACAACTTGCATTGCCCCAAGAGCTTCATGAAATTGCCACACAATTTATAAACATGGAGAAAGCATGTAGCCATGAAAGGCATGCTCCAACTAAGTATGATGTCCCAGACTATACATTATCTTCCAAACAAAAACTAGCACTCACACATATTATCAACCATAGCAAACATCAGTCAAATAAACCATTACACATGATTATTCAAGGGACAACAGGTACAGGGAAATCATACTTGATTGCTCGCATAAGAAAAGCACTTGATAGTTACAATCTGCACCAGCAAAACCAACTACTCACATTGGCTCCTACAGGGGTTGCTGCATTTAATATACATGCATCAACTATACATTCACTACTTCGAATTCCTGTCAAAGAAATGCACCCACTGCAAGGCCAATCATTAATAACATTTCAGGAAGAGATGAAACACATAAGATATGTGTTGATTGATGAGATGAGCTTCATAGGACCAAAGTTGCTACTGAAGATAGATGCGAGACTACGTGAGGCCTTCCCGCATCGACAACATCTTTATTTCGGTGGGGTGTCTATAATCCTGATAGGTGACCTTGCACAGCTCCCGCCTGTACTGGACAAGCCAATTTACACATCACACTCAAATGCAAAAACACTATGGGACCAGTTCACGACCGTTGTCACCTTAGACACAGTGTTTTGTCAACAGGGTGAGACTCCAGACCAAAGACAATTCCGCCAACTATTGCAAAACATACGCAATGCAAAAGCATCACAAGAGGATTGGGAACTTTTAAAAACACGCACAGATAAGCATCTCACCTCTAGCGAAAAAGAAAATATTCGACAATTCAATGCACTTGTTTGCTACCAATGATTTAGTTAGACTTCACAATAGAAGAATGTTGAAATTGTTAAACTGTCCAATTGCAATAAGTGCTGCAACTACCACCAGGGCTGAAGTAGATAATGCAACTACTGATGAACAACTTGAAAAGCAGGTATTACTTTGTAGAGGGCAGCACATCATGCTGACAACCAACATATGGACACAAGCAGGCCTTGTAAATGGAGCTTTAGGTGAAGTTGTTGAGATAGTTTACAGCCTTGGTTCCAAACCACCAGATGTTCCACTTTATGTTGTGGCAAGGATCGATAATTATAGTGGGCCAGCATGGAATGCAAATGACCCCAAAAGTATACCGATAATACCTGTATCATTGGGCAGTCGTAGGCAAATTCCACTCACAATGGCATGGGCTATTACCATACACAAATCCCAAGGCCTAACGCTATCCAGCGCAACTATTGACATTGGAAAAATAGAACGCCAAGGACTTACATTTATAGCTATATCCAGAGTGAAATCGTTGAACAACCTTCGTATTCAACCAATGTGCTCCTTTGAGAGATTCTCAAAAATGCATAACCACCCATACACAACTATGAGAAAAGAAGAGGAAGCCCGATTACAACAACTATCTCTAAAAAGTCAAGGTGCACAACTCTTTTCCCTTTCTCCCTCATGTCACTCCTGCTTATTCTTATATCAGCAATCATTGAACATGGAGCAATCATTGTACATTTCAACAAATAATGTTCCCACCTAACCATTCCATTTCTTTTGCTTTGCAGGCCTTGAAACCAAATGGCATATATCATAGCTCCTCACCATCAAACAACAACAATTGTACTATGTTTAGTCCAAAAAAAAGTTCTATTACAAAATTGTTCACCAGTATTTTGACTTCTAATAGCACACATTTTGTATATCATGAACTACCAACAAAATGTACTTGGTCCAGTTGAGCTATAATGTTCCAACACTTCAACCATTTAAGATAATATATTGTATTGTTCATCCACTTGGCGTGTTCTACTCTACTTAAAAAAAACCAAATTGCACTTTCCCCATGTATTCCCCCCCCTCTCTGCCCTTCGAATACAGTACCATAGTATACCCTCCTATCGGCGTAACCCTTGCGCCTTGCTAAGGTGCAAGCGCTAGTTCACACGGAAGCATCGGGCCATGGAATGTAGTGGGACCAAGTGTAGTCGCTTTAACCGCACACTTCTAAGCACTTCATCGTTAGTGGTCGTGTCTTATTCATCGACATTTCGGGTAATTCTATCACATCCACATTTCTTTACAGTCCAAGCTCGTGAACTCTCGTCTGCTTTTACGTTTAAAGTTTTTTATTTAGGTTTTTAACTCCCACATTCATGTGAGAATAAATACCGTGAAATATATTCCTATAAATACTCCGCCCAAGTAATATTATAGCACAGTAATTTGAAACGGCTTATGTGTAGTAGACAATTCGGTATAACGGCAGTTAAAATAAAGATGCCCTGCTATTTAAATAATATTAAATTTTAAATAATTAATTAAAAATGGTTTAATAATAAATATAATGAAAGATGATAAAAAAAATTATAATTAAAAAATGAAAGATGATGAAAATTAAAAAATATTTAAAAATAAATATATATAATGAAAGATTTTTGAATAAATTTTATATAAGTTTTTAATTATTTTATATTTTTATTTTTTAAAAATATTTTTGTTATGAGGGTCTTATATAATAAACAAATTACGGAGGAGTATAGAAAAAGAACTATGAGCTTCAAGAAATTAAAGTCTATCACTTTCATAAGGATTATATAAATCTTTATGTGAATGAAAAATTATGATAGTTGAACATGAGGAAGAATAAAATTCAAAGTTGCAAGAATGTGAAAGGGAGTCGATTTTGGAAGAATCCACTGAAAGATATGAATTTTTTTTAGAAAATAATCTTTATTAATTCTCAAGGTTGAAAGTTAAAAAAACTACTTTTTGAAAATATGGTTGAAAAATATGTTCCTTTCCAAGAAACATCCATCAGTCTTCAAAATATTGAGTTAGAAACATATAGATTGATGTCCTAAATAATTATGCTAATGAGTGTGCACTTTGAGGGAGAACTCTATTTAATTTTAGTGTTAAATTTTCAGCCATAAGAAGGTTTGTGATGATGCCAATATCTCTAGTTCAATAGAGGAAGCTAAGAGCTTTGACTATATGTATGGTATCAGATATCTTTTACTTCATGATTTATCATGTTTGATTTGTTAGCATCACAAAAAAATCATAAAAAAGGTGAAATAATTCAAACATATCATTTCATAAGATTATGAAATTCAAGTGCTAATTGGAAACATGTGAAGAAAAATGTAGAAGTTTTTCCTACTATAGTAACCAAACAATTAAAAAGTGAATATATTAAGGAACACATGAACTTGTTGGAATCTTTGTTTAGTTTAATGTTATCATTGTTAATAAATTCATCATATTATTTTCTTGGATAATTAGACGAATTAATTTATCCATGAGAAATCATAAGGTAGGTGATCAATTGTATGTTTAGAAAATTGATATTAATTTATGTTTATTTAGTTAAAAAAAAAATTATAATTTTTTTTCATTTACTTAGAAGATTTTAATTAAAAAAAAAACACCTAGATAATTCTAAATAAATGAAAAAATTATAAAATAACTCTTAAGTAAAATTTTTTATAACTCTTAAGTAAACAAAAAAACTGTAATAATTCTCAAATAGTTTTAGTTTTTAAAAACATTTAATTGTGTTTCAATTTTTATATATGATCATGACATATAAAATAACTCTTAAGTAAATAAAAAATTAAATAATTTTTAGATAGTTTTAAGCTTTTAAATATTTAATTGTATTTCAATTTTTATATATGATCATGCCATGTCACTTTGTGTCTTACTATTATTGTAAATATCCATTATTTATTTAGAGTTTGATAGGTACAAATATGGTTATAATCTAATGGGGAATTCTTGTTGTTTAATATTTTTAATTTAATAAAATACAAATATATTTTTATGAATGAAGAAAAGAAAAAAAATGACATTAAACTTAGCATGGACATGAACTTTTGTCCCCCTGATGAATCTGACAATGAAGAAGAGTTTAAAGATGCCTGCACCTTGACTAAACGCAGAGGAAGGAAATTAGGCTCCAAGAATAAAAACCCCTCCAAGAAAGTGCTAAGGGACATTCATAGTAGTGTCTCGGCCCAAAATCTAGGACCCACTGAAAACTGTTCTCCCCCCCGAATGTTTCCTCATGAATTGCATTTCATGGAATATTAGGGGTCTAGAGTCCCCTGACAGACGATGGATCATTAAACGTTTTCTTGACACCTACAAGTCCATGGACTTCCTTATGCTGCAAGAAATTAAGGCTATTGGTTTCACTCTTGATTCCAACCTCAATTTCCTTTGGAAAGATGCCATCAAATTCTATACCAACCACCAAAAGGGTAGGGGTGGGGTTGCCCTTCTGATTAGCTCCAGATGGGAGAATTTCATCTCTAACTATGGGACTTCCCCCTGTAACAGAGCGGTGTGGGTTACCCTGAATCACAATAATAATATTTTTGGCATATGCTCTATCTATGCCTCGACTGACTATAGGGAGCGTGCGAGTCTCTGGGACTGGTTAGCTGCCCTTCCTAATATCCCCTGGTTCATGGGGGGGGATTTCAACATGATCGAATCCCAAGAGGACAAACTTGGTGGCCTCCCTTTTGTGTGGAAAGATCTGGAGAAAATGCATTGGAATAGAATGTTAAATACTAAACACCTTTTTGACCCCTTGGCTGGCTCTAAGGCTACAAATCCTGGGATTTGGCATACTTGGTGTAATTTCCAACAGGGTCACTCCAGAATTTACTCCAGGTTCGACCGCTTCTACGCTAATAAAAACTTCTTCTCTTTTCTGCCTGATAAACACAGACACTCTGTCCTCGTTACCCCCACCTCCCTCTCCGATCACCATCCCATCTCCTCTTGCATTAGAATTAACAATTCTCTTATTCGCTGCAAGGGCTCCAACCCTAAATTTTCTCTTAACACCAGCCTCCTGAAAGATGAAGACACTCTTGCCGCCATACACATCATTAAGCTTATTAACAGAAATACCTTTCCCTCCTACACTCATTTAGATAGATGGAACAGGAACATTCTTGCTTGGCAGAAGCTGTTAAAGACCATCGGGCAAAAAAGAGCTAAAGATTATAGATTTGCCCAAAAATGTCTCTCCTCTGATCTTCAGATAGCTGAAACCAATATTCAAGCCAACCCTTCGGACTGTGACCTCGTTTCCCATGTTGTCAAAGCCAAGGATTCCCTTAGACAACACCAACAGTTTAAAATTAATGGAGCTAGGGTCAGATCCCGTGCGCACTGGCTGCAGTATGGTGATAGGGGATCTAAATTCTTCTTTAACCTCCTCAAGCACAAGCATGCTAACGAAAATATTGAAAGAATTGTTGTTGATAACAATGAGATAACTAACATTGATAACATCAAAGAGGCCTTTGTTAATTCTTATCAAAATCTTTTTGCCTCTGAAGATTCAGAGGAGGCCTTATCCCTTAGACAACAAGTTTGTTCCCTCATCCCTAGCAAGATCTCCACTGATGAAGCCAATCAGCTGTCCAAAGATTTCTCTATGGAGGAAATTGAAAAAGCTATTAACTCTCTTAGCAATGACAAGGCCCCGGGACCGGATGGTCTCCCGGCGGAGTTCTATAAGGCTAACATGGATTGGATCTCCCAAGATCTTCTTGATCTATACGCGAAGGCCCTTGATAGAGGTTCCATGGGCTGCTCCATCAATAGGGGTATAATTAAACTGATCCCCAAGGATGGAGATAAATCCCTCATCAAAAACTGGAGACCTATTACCCTCCTTAATGTCTCTTACAAAATTTTTGCCAAGCTCCTGGCGTTGAGAATTGAGAAGATCCTGCCCAAGTTTATTGGTTCTACCCAGACTGGATTTATCAAAGGTAGATTTATTCTCGAAAACCTGATTACTAGTTGGGAAGCCATGAATTGGTCCAACTACTCCCAGCAAAATTCTGCCATGTTCCTTCTGGATTTTGAAAAAGCCTATGACAGGGTGGAATGGAACTTCATCATTATGATGCTTGAGGCCTTCGGCTTTCCTAGGAAGTTCTGTAATTTTGTTAATATTCTTCTCAAAGATGCCTCGGCTCAGATTGATGTTAACGAATCTCTTTCTGCTTCTTTCCCCCTTGGTAGATCTATCAGGCAAGGCTGCCCCTTGGCCCCTGCCCTCTTCGTTATAGCTTCTGAAGCCCTGTTCTACATCCCGAGGGATAACTCTTTCTCCCCGGCTGTCAAGGGTATATCTCTCCCTAACAACGATGAGCTCTTAAACTGCCAATTTGTTGATGATACTGCTATCTTCTTTGATGCTAGTCCTGATAACTTTGAGGCCCTGACCTCCAAGCTCAAGCTTTTTTGTAATATCTCTGGGGCGAGGTTATCCCATACCAAATCTATCTGTCTTGGTTGGGATGTGCAGCCCCCTGATTGGTTTAAAGTCTATGATTTTCAGTGGGGTGGTCCGCACAAGATTGTGCGCTACCTAGGCATACCCTTCTCTTTAGACCCTTCCCTTAAAGACATGTGGTCGTGGGTCAAAGATAAGATTACCAAAAAGCTGTGTAAATGGCACAATAGAACCTTATCTTTGGTTGGCAGAATCTAGGTCTGTCAAAAAATTCTTTCCTCTTATAACATCTATTATTCCTCAGCTTGGATGTTCAACAATTATCAAATCTTAGAAATTCAAAAGGCTGTCAGGAGCTTTCTCTGGTCTGATGGTAAAGGTAAAAAAAAAAAATGCTGTCAAGTGGGAGTGGTGCCATGTCAATAAGCTCCTTGGGGGTCTTGGTTTGAAGGATCTCAAGCTCCAAGGGATTGCCCTTGCCGCCAAGTGGATCTTTCATTCCCTTGATGGCAATGATCCGTGGAAGGTTCTTATTAGGAGCAACATTGAAAGGGGCTTCCCCAAGAATGCGAAGTCTTGGAAGAATCTCTCGTTCATTGACCTTGTCATTGGTAACTTTCCTGTTCTCGTTCAAGGCTCTACGGTCTTTAGATCCATTTGGAAAGCTTGGGAACAAGTTAAAAAGTATGTCTCTAACAAGGCTTTCCATGATGACTGCCATCTCTTTGGTGAAAGGTCCATTTGGTGGAACTTATGTTCCTCAGGCAAGCCCCTTGCCCTCTCCCAAGGTTGCTCTGCTAGACACTGGTTGAATAAAGGCATTTCCCAATTCGCCGACCTCTTTGAGCATGACGTCTTAATCAGTTGGGAGGACCTCAGAATCAAATTTGACCTCCCCATTTCCCAAAAGAAAACGTATAATATGATTGTCAAGGCCTCTAAGGACCTCCCTTCCTCAAGTCACGTGGATTCTCATAGGTTCCTTGACTGTAAGTGGACTGATGGTACTATGTTATCCAAAATCAAAGCCAAGAACATATACAATGTTATTGGTCATTCGGAAACCATCATTGATCATGTTAACTCTGTCTGGTATTCCACGCTGGATGCCCACGCTTGGAAGAAGTACTTTGATATTCTATGGAAAGGTCCCACCGAGCTGAAGCTTAAGTGTTTCAACTAGCTCCTGCTTCTTGATAGACTCCCTATCAGAAAGGATAATGCCGAGACTGATTACTGTAATTTCTGTAGGCTCCCCGAAACGGCTAGACACATTCTGCTTGACTGTATCTTTGCGAAGGAAATCTGGTTTATGTTTGGTATTACCTATCCTATGTTATTTAATATTCTTGATATTGTTACTGGTCATATTGATGGTCTGAAACAAGACTCTAATATTTTTTGGAAGATTCTCTCCTCTAACGTTATATGGCAAATCTGGAAGTGCAGAAATGAAGAAAGATATCATAATAACCCCCGTGATCTTACTAAGTCTTTTCAAAAACTCACTTTCTTTAAAATATTTTTGCAGGTACGAACTACCATGATAATAGAAAGGAAGAAACTCAAAAGATTCCTGAAGGATGGGTATGCCACTTTCTTCCTCTATGAGATGAAGGGAGGCTACGCTTGGAGGGACACGCTAAATAATCTGCAGCTGTTCGAAAATACTTGCAAGATTCCCGAGTGCTGGCACAACGCAAACAGTCCAGGCGTGTACGTCCCCAATCCTGGTTCGTGAATGTTCTTTAAGCCCTGGAGCCAGGCATCAACAAGTCTCCTCCGGTTATAGCCTCATTTACTTTGGGTCACTGGTGCTCATGGCACCCTTTTTGTAACGGTTAAAAGCTATGCCGAGTTAAACCCTAGACTTCCTAATTTTGTATCGGTTCTCGCTCGCTCTCCTTCTGCTTCTCCTCGATTCAGGCTCGCCTCTCTTTGAGTCAACTGCTTGCTCTCTCTCTGGGTTTTTGTACCTCTTGTGACCCCTACCAATACAAAATAATTGAAATATATGATATCTTTAAATGCTAGATTGATTGTGGATGAAATTTTTTAAATAGTAAATATTATAGTCCTAAATAATAAGTACTACAATATTTATATAATATATATATATATATAATTTATATTATTGTATATTATATTATAAAATAAATTTATTTAAGATATAATATATATATATATATATATAAATTAAAATGCATTTATATATTAATATAAATAATATAATATTATACAAAAAAATTGAGGTAAATATTTTCTAAAAATTTGACATAACACTTCTAAAATGCCTAGCACTCTTGCATTTTCTTTTGCTCATGTTGGTGGCGTTTTGGGTGATTGCAGTTTGTCCTCGGCACAAGATGGAATGGAGTCTGCTAGGGGTTTGAGTGATTTTGTGGTAGGATACATGAATATGGAACGAGATTCCCTTGAACGGTTGGCGGCTGGCCTACTAAACATCATGCGTGCCCTAATTCGCCTAGATTTGTTGATGCGTCTCTGCAATAGATGGTTGATTGCTTGCTAAGTTTTAAGGGTGCCCTATGTCATGGAATTAAGGACAAGTGTGGGTGCAAATCCAAATCTCCCGCTTGTGATTCTCCTATTACTTCTTCTTATTTCCACACTTTTGCCAACATATCCCCCATTTTTCTATCCGCCATTCAGTCTCAATTCCTAAGATTTGTTTGGATAGCTCTATTGACGATAAAGAGGAGTATCTCTAGAATCATGCCCTCATTTGTAGGTTTATGAAAACTTGGCCAAATTTTTGCGACCCCCATACTTGGATCAACGAAAACTGGAAGGAGTACATGGAAGAAGAAATCAACATTTACCCTTGCGCCAGGGGGTTTTCATCCTTGAATTCGAGTCACAGGAAGACAAAGACTTGGTTCTCAAGGTTGGTCCTTGGTTCTTTCGAGGAAATTTCTTATGCATTAAACCTTGGTTTCCTACCTCCGATCATCGAACAAATACCTTCTCTTCTGCCTTTTATTGGGTGCATCTTCCTTATCTCCCTTTGCAATTTTGGGAGATCGCATGCTTGAAGGCCATTAGCAATTGTTTGGGAAAATATCATAGCATAGCAAAGGAAACAATCAACTATGAATGCTCCACATGTGCTCAAATTTGTGTCAAAATGGATTTATCCAATGGTCTTCCAGAAGAGATTTCATTGAGGGTTGGTAAACATTGTTGGAGACAGCCTGTCGATTATAAGAAAATTGTATTCAGATGTAGGAAATGCTTCTCAGCTAGGCATTTTACTTCCCAATGTAGAAAGAGATAGATGCATGAGCAAGTTAAATCTTCAAACAATGTACTCACTTGGTGGCTTAGGGTTGAATCACACCACTATTATATCCTTCCAAATGCAAAATCAAATTCTTCTCCTTCTCAAGCTCTTCATGATGTTAACCCAGTTTCAAGTACCCCCTCTTCTCTTGTTCCTCCAAATTCAATTTTTGGGACAAAGCAAGATAAAAGCATTGATGCATGCACTTCAAACGTCTCCATGATTTCATCGGAGAATCCTCATCCAGTTATTCATGAGTTTATTGTAGTATCCTCCATGTCTCCAACAACTTTATGTAGTGTGGAAGATAAGAACTGGAAGGGTTGTGATGAACCAATCTCCTCCTCAACTGAGCAGTTATGGACAAAAGTGAAGCAAAAAAAAGCTCCTCCATTTGGTCTAAAAACTCAAATGACATTAAGATCTTCAATGAAAAATATTTAATGCTTTAAAATTTGTATTTCCTTTTGCCCCCCTTTTTTGATGGTGGAAAGTTTTGAGTAGTAGGTTTGTACAACCCTCTTTTGGCTATACTGGGTTGCACCCCTGTGGCCAGGGCATGCATTTTGTCACTTTTTGGTTTTGTATTATGGGAGATGTCCCCTTGATAGTACTTACATAAGAATAAACTAGAAATTGCACTTTAGGTGTGCAATGGGGTAAGCCGAACAATTAGGAAAATAGATAAGGAGAGACATGGATGGATGGATAGAGAGAGGGAGACATGTCTAGAGAGAGAGAGAGATGGATGGATAGAGAGAGGGAGGCATGTCTAGAGACAAAGGGGGGAGGAAAATAGAGGTAGAGAGGGAGAGGGAGAGGGAGAGGGAGAGGGAGAGGGAGAGGGAGAGGGAGAGGGAGAGGGAGAGGGAGAAGGAGAGGTATAGAGATATAACAGAGAATTAGAGATAGATAAATACATGGAGAGAGAGCATGAGAGATGAGGATATATGGGGAAGCAGAAAGAGAGACAAAGATATATGGAAGAGAAAGGGAGGAGGAGGCAGGAGATAGAGATAGAGACAGAGATAGAGATAGAGATAGAGAGGGGTGGGAGGGATGGAGAGCAGCGGAGAGAGGATAAGCAGAGTGAGTGGAGATAAAAGCAAAGAGGGAGAGAGGAGAGAGGAGCAGGGTTGAGGACTCCAAGAGAGAGAATAGGGAGAGGGAGAGAGATAAGCAGAAAAGGGAGGAGAGAGGTAGGAGAGGAAACACAGAGAGAGGAAGAGAGAGAAGAAGATGGGGGATATGGAGAATAACTCAAAGAGATATAGAGGGAGAGATAGAGATATATAGTGTAACATCCCGCCACGCAACCTCGAAGGGTAAGAGCCCAAAAAGGACAAGATAATTTTTTTAAAAAAATATGAAAAATAACCTACACAAAAAGTAGTTGCTGATATGATATATCAACAACATACATGGCCAAACATGGCCAAATGCACAACAAAGAGGAGAGGACTGATTTACCCTCCAGAGAAAATCCGAATAGAAGAAAATAGGATAGCTCCAAAAAAATTCTTTAAAACTTCTTGCTTCGGTGCTCTGAAACTTTCTACTATAACATCACATAACAACATACAAAAAGCTCTGATGCACTAGAACTTTTGCAACAATAACAAAAATTTGTGTTGCACTAGAACTTTTGCAACAACACAAAACAATAACAAAAAGTTGTGTTGCGCCATAAATTTTACAGTTTGTTGCATGGAGGAAATATACAACCATAGCTCTGATTTTAGCATGAAAACTTTTGAAAGAAAAACCACAATGATCATCATAATACAAGCGGGTATAATACCAACACCAGGACCCGTAAGCCAAATATAAAACATCACATTCATTCTCATTAAATTATATGATTACATCTTCTCTCTCAAGAAAGTACAATATACATAAAGGAATATACATGAGTACAATGGCCTAGCCATGAATAAGATACATCAACTGAAGAGATAAGTACAAGAGAGATTAACTCCATCTGGTACTCTAGTAACTTGTACATCGGTCCCCAATGGCGGTGGCAATGCCTCCCTACCATATGGACTTAAAAAAGACCACCCCACCGTGCTCAGAGGTAGTCAGAAGGCCCAAATAGAAATAACAAGGCAAGGGTAACATATGGCCAACACTCACATCAGACATGGAACAAACACAAAATATAATGCATAAGGCCAATGTCACAATATGGAGATACTCATCCAATAACATATTGAGTACTACTCATGACAACTAAGGTATGAAGTATTAGAGTGCAGATCGAATGGAGTGTCATCATATGTGCTCAAAGGGATGGCACCAAACATAATCAAGTACACCTCTCATACAAATGAGAAGACTCAATCATGCTCAAATCAACGCCCTGCAGACGGATAACTCAACACCACATAAACAGATAGGCCTTCTTGAGTGCATCTTTAGCCTTTACAAGCACTCAAGGCCATGCACGAGAAATCATTATATTATTAGCGTTTTACCCCATTGCTTTTCTTTAGTTAGCACTTGTTTACTATAACTCTGCTACTAGTTCCCTTGAATGCCACCTGCGGCCCCAAACCCATAGAGAGCTACTCCATAAGACCACTCTAATTACTTAGACCTAAGCTCAGCTCGTTTAACCGAACAAGGAACCCATAACAAATATGAAACAATGAAAAATCAACTAAAATCCATCATTAAAACCTTTTAAAATAGCCAAGCAACATTGCTAATAAATCATTTAAACAACTGATCACATATATTAACAAGTAGATCAAATACCATACAAACATTCATCATTAACTTAATAAAAGGAAACCAAACATATAATTAGTGTTAACCACATTGAATCATCTCGCAAAGCCACTTTTAAAACAATTAAAACTACTAAGTGACGGTGGCACAAAACACAGTTCCATTTGTTGTTCAAACGAATGAGAAAGAGGCATAAAAATTTCATAAAAATTCAAAGTGCCCAGATCTAAAATCGGAGCTTGACCCAATTTATATTTTGATGTTTCCAATTGGATTCCACCTTTGCTTTCTAATTTTATGACAAAAAATAAGGTGTTTAAAAAAACGCGTTTTCATGCCAGGTTGGGCAAAAACGTGAAAATTGAAAGTGCCTAGATTAAAAATCGGACAACGACCCAGTTGAGATATGGGCGTTTCTAGATGGAATCCAACTTTATTTTGCATTTGTAACTGGTGGTTAATGAGCAGCAATAAAAAATGTGTTTTACCAAGTAGCACAAATTTTGGCAAAAAATGAAAGTGTTCAAAATTTGTTTTGGACTCCAACCCAGTTGAGATTTGGGTGTTTTCAGTTGAATCTCATAGTTGGATTTGAATTTAAACTAAGATATTTGTACATGTTTAGAAAAGAATCAAACTTTCCCCAAAATAAATACAATAACCAGGCTGAAAAAAACTCAACAACCAAAATGCCATAACACCCATAGCAGCCAAGACTCCCAATACATTTAAACACTCTCATACATACATTTCTAACTCAAAATTTCAAGGAAAACATAGAAAAATACCTTAAATCTACCCCAAATGTGAAGTGAAGAAAGACTCTATTAGCAAGGCATGACGAGATTCCAAAACGGAGTAGGAAGACAACAAAACTATGTTGAACCTTCGGAGCCACTGCCCACAAATTTCTTTTCAGAAATTCTCCATGTTTCTTCCCCTACTCAACTGCCCAAATCGTGGGGTTTTCTCCTCCTTCCCAAAATATAAGTTTTCTTCTCCCAAAAAAAATCTTCCTTTTTCTCCCTTCTTTTCCCACTCTTAAAACAAATATATATATATGACAAGGCTGCCCATTTTCTTTTAACTAAACTCCCCAACACAATAAATGAAATAAAACATTTAATTAAATAAACTATTAAAGCTCTCCAAAGCAATTAATTAAGATCACTAAATATACAATATTCTCTATTACACATAAAAATAATAATTTAAATCCAACATTAAAATACACACAAGCTCCCCAATAAGATTTAAATAAGACTATAAGAGCTCACAAAAAGGATTAATAAAATCATTTAAAATAACATATTTTAAACCTCATGGATATAACCATTCAAATCTCCAATCAATAAAACACTATAAAATACCATATATGAAACCACGTCATAATATTGACAACCAAAATATAGCCACATAGTTTAGATTAATGAAAACCATGACAAAATACTTCAACAAAACATACTGGTAAACCACATGTGACCGAAAGATGCTCCAGACGTTACCATTAGGTAACCGGACGATAAGACAACAATATGGCAACACCGCACTAACAAGGTATAGAGGGCTAGGGTAGGAGACGTTTGGCCTGTGACTACCTCCAGTAACCACCATCGGGGAATACGAGTACGTTCAGGCCTGTGGATCTAGGTGGAGTCAATATTCAGTAACTACATCACTCCAATCACATGTCAAAGTACATGTGCATATAACATATATCATATAGTCGAAACAAAATCAATCATCAGGAAGAGGGTCATGGTATCGTAAGCCTCTCGGATACGAGTGTTACGACATCATCCCTTTCCTGTCTAGAATCATACAAAAACAATGATAACAGTATATAAACATATAAACATGTAATCCAGAATAATAACTAATCATGATAACTTTTCCCATAATCATCAATGTCTAATCTTATTATAACAACATTTAACAGTTAGAATACCAAATCAAAATCAAAATGTTATCTTACCTAGGATGGGGTTAGAGAGGTGTTACATATAGAGGAAGAGGGAGAGGGAGATACAAAGAGATATAAATGGTGAGATAGACTGGTACAGAGATAGAGATATAAGGAGATATAGAGAGAGGAGAGGGAGAGAGAGACAAATAGAGAGAATCAAAGATAAATAAATAGAGAGGGAGAGAGAGAGAGGGAGAGAGGTAGGGAGATAAAGATATATGGGAAGAGAAAGGGAGAAAAATGTAGACATAGAGAGATATGGGATAGGGAGCAAGAGATAGAGAGAGGAGGGAGATAGAGAGAGGGAGGGAGAGAATGGTCAATAAGGAGGGAGGGACAAAGAGAGGGAGAGATATATTTAGAAAGAGGGAGAGATAGAGGGGGGAAGAATGAGAGAGAGAGGGGGGGTACGAAGATAGAGATAGAGAGGAAGATAGAGATGGAGATGAAGATGGAGATGGAGATGGAGATGGAGATGGAGAGGAGAGAGGGAGAGGGAGAGGGAGAGATAAAGAGAGGGAGGAGAGAGGGATAGATAGATATAGAAGAGATAAATATATAGAGGGGGAGAGAGGGAGCGAGTGAGAGAGGGAGAGATAGAAAGATAGAGATAGAGATAGGAAGTGATATATTGAGAGAAAAATATAGAGGGAGAGATGGAAGAAGAAAAATGGAGAGATAGAGATAGAGAGGCAATGAGATATAGATATAGAGGTCTAGGAAGAGAGAGAGAGAGGGGGGTGAATAGAGGTAGAGATGAAGATAGAGTGAGAGAGGAAGAGGGAGACAAATAGATAGAGAGATATAGGGAGAGGGAGAGCGGGAGGGAGAAGGAGAGAGGGAGAGGGAGAAGGAGAGATATAATAGAGAGAATTAGAAATAGATAAATAGAGATGGAGAGAGGGAGAGAGTATGTGCAGATCATTGTATGCCAAAAAAAGCGGGCACATTTGTAGGGTATGTGGTCAATTTAATTTTTTCACCCAAAATTAATGAAACTTAAAAGGTTTTGGAGGAGATTCTCAACTTTCCAAAAATATAAATTATGATTTAATTTGAATTTAATAAATAATTATTATTCATTTTCTATTGGGAATTACAACTAAAGTCCTCGACAACGATAGGCTGATTGAAAACATCTATAACTTCTAAACGTATCATATTTTGAATCCAAAACATGCTCACATTCTAAAAAGTTTTACATACCATAGGGATTAAAAATAAAAATTAAATTTCACAATCTCCTTGACTAAGTTAAGGTGGTCGACAGACGAAGTTTTATATTTCTAAAAGTTGTAATAAAAATTCATAATTAATTATTTACTTAGAAAAAAAAAATTACAAAAAATATGCATCACATCCTGACATGATTCTCTACTTATATATAAAAGGATCTTACAAAAAATATTATTATTTTATTATGGTTAGGGTGGTCAGACAGACACCTACTTTATTTTTTCCATGAAATTTAAGTACTAATGTGATTGAAATTTCAAATTTTCACCAAATAGATTTTATTTATTTTTAAATAAACCTAGTATTTTAGAAACTACATTCAATTTTTCTTTATAAAATTCTATTCTTACATATTTTGAAATAATATAGATAACTTATTCAAATATTTATGTCACACTCTGCCTAACACCCATTTTTCTGAATTTTTGCCACTTACACATTCAAGCTTACATACCATGATCCCCACATGCCCGAGAGAGTATGGAGAGATAGAGATGTATGGGAAAAGAAAGAGAGATAAAGATATATGGGAAGAGAAAGGGAGAGAGAGGTAAAGATAGAGATATATATAAGGGGATAGGAAGGGAGGGAGGGAGGAAGGGAGGAAGAGATGGGGAGAGATAGAGTGATACAAAGATAGAGATATAAGGAGATATAAAGAGAGGAGGAGAGGAAGAGAGAGACAAATAGAGAGAATTAGAGATAAATAAATAGAGAGGGAGAGAGAAATAGGGGAGATAGAGAGAGGGAGAGAAGTAGGGAGAGAGAGATATATGGGAAGAGAAAGAGAAAGATAGAGATATATGAAAAGAGAAAGGGAGAACAAAGTAGAGATAGAGAGATAGGGGATAAATAGAGAGCAAGGGAGGGAGAGATGGGGAGAGATAGAGAGGGGGGAGATAGAGAGAGGGAGGAAGTATAAGGGAGAGATATAGAAGAGGGGGAGAGAGGGAGAGAGACAAGTTGACAAAGAAAGAGGAGAGGGGGAGAGGGAAAGAGATAGGTAGAAGGAGAGAAAGAAGAGGGAGGAGAGAGGGAGAGATAGAGAAGATGAGATAGAGAGATATAAAGGAAGAGGGAGAGGTAGAGATAAAAAGATATAGATGGTGAGACAAAGTGATAGAGAGATAGATATATAAGGAGATATAGAGAGAGGAGAGGGAGAGAGAGACAAAGAGATAGACAAATAGAATTATAAATAGATACACAAAGATGGAGAGAGGGACAGAGAAACGAACGGAGATAAAGAGAGGGAGAGAAGTATAATTATATTAAATATACTTTAATTTGTATTATATACAATTAAATTATACATTAATTATGTTTAATATTATATTTGTATGTTAATTTTTTGTACTTTATAAAACTATAGTAATTGTTAATTACTAATTATAATCATTATATATATAAAAGTTTTATTATAAAAATATAATAATATAATAATAAATATAATTATTTTATTTATAATTTATTTTGTAGTATATAAAATAAATATTATAACATAACATATGTTATTATATATATTAATATTGTGATTCTGAATTGCTAAAATATATATAATATACTTGTATAGTATATTATTAATAAAATATAACTATAATGTAAATAATATACACTATTAATGACTATAAATAATATAATATATATTATATTATAAATCATCACAATAGATAATATATTAATATTTATTTTAATTTAAATACATTGATTAATAAATGTTAAAATAAATATAAAATTTTACAAACAATCTAAAATTTAAAATAAAATAATATATTACAATTTCATATTAAAGTGAGATTGAAACCTAAATGTGCTCATTATTAGGATCTTGGCCATAATTTTCATTTTAATAAACACTCTAAAACCCTCATCGAAACCTTATTTTCTGGCTACAACTCGTCAAATTGGAAAAGTGAAAGAGCAATACCAACCAGGAAGAGTTTTGAGGAGTGGAAAACCAATAGCAGCGGGGAAAGCAACCAAAAATGGAGAAAAACAACCCGAAAAAAGGCAAAAAATGATGAACGAAAGGTGTTTCCTCTCTTGAAGCATTGCTTGTTTGTTGTGGCTTGTACTCAATTTCTTAGCATGGATGAAGGGCCTCAACAATCTGATTTGTATCACCATTTTATTGACTTAATCAACAAAATGTCCCAGATTCCTTTGGATTTTCCTGGGACTATGTACCAAAAATCCATAATTGGGAGTAATCATATCCGTTGAATTTTGCAGAATGTGATTGATAAGAGGAAAATAGACTTGGCTTGTTGTTCTTCTTCGCCACAACATGATTTGCTTTCCTTTCTTCTTTGCAATGCCGATGATCATGTCCAAAGCTCCCATTTTAGCTAGGGAAGAGATTATGCTAAAAAAGGTTGTGGAATTTGGCTGTAAAACTGACAATTGCAATTGGTTGGAAGTTTCTAAATCCTTTTCAATAAATCCATTTTGTACATATTCTGCAAGCATTGCAATCCACAAGACCACATCTCTTTGAGGCATTTTGTCAAACACTTGATGTGCCTTGTCTATGCTTCCACATTTTCCATACATGTCTACCAGGGCAGTTGCAACTACATCTGACAAAATTCCTCTATCCCTTATGCTTTGATAGATGTCCATACCCTGTTCCCAAGCCCCCATTTTGTAGAGGCAGGTAGAATCATAGCAAATATTGTGGAGTCTAGACTGTTGCCTACAGTATGCTACGAAAGTGAAATGCTTCATTCACACTATTTAAGCTTATCTCCACGTTGTGCCTGCTAGCTATGATTCACTGACTCTGATGTTTCCTTTTTAATTTGTATGAACGAGTGGAAAATTGCAATGACAAGTCAATGTAGATAACTGAAAAGTAGTGAATGGAGAAAAAAATAATTGACCATCCGGATGAAACCAATCATCTCCCACCCCCTTTGGAATGTTGCAGGATGGATAAAGTGAATCGAGCTCACTTCAAATTGGATACGCCTTTGACGTAAATAAATTAATATAAAAATATATATTTTTTCATAAATGATGTTTTCATTTCAATAACATAATAAATAGAAAACTCATAAATTAATATATATTTTTAATTGATTTTTTCTTTAATAGATATGATAGAATGCCTAGAGTAAAAAGAAACACAATGATTTCAAATTTTATTCTTTTATTTAAAAAGAAACAACATGATTCCAGGTTTTTTTCTTAAATTTAAAGTGCTTATATATATTACACTTTTTATTTAAAGCATGAAATTTTAATTACGTCGAGAGGTGTCTACAATGGCATCCATCAAAAAACAAAATTCAAAGTAAGGAAAAACTCTTCAGCTTGAATTTGACGTTCAAATGACATGTAGCTGGTATAACTACATTCATTGTATGTAGACAATTTTTCAAGCAGATTTAAAGTAAATTTAAAAACGGTTTGATATCTTTTTTTTACATTCATACAAAACAATGTGAAAACCCCCCTAGGAGTGCTGCAAAAATATGAAAAACGATAAAGAGAGCAAGCCGAAATGATGGAAGTCCAGGTATGCTGCAAAATTATGTATATACATGATTCCTCTTTCTTTTTCAGATTCATTTTATTACCTACTCTTCCTGATCAGTGATAGATATTTCATTCGTTACAGTTTTCTTCTTGCATTTCAATTACTATCTCCTTCATTGCATATGTTATTCTATTTCTAACTATAATATTATTATAGAAGGTTTGGCAACAGTTGTTAAGGTTTGTAGGTTGTTTCGTATTACCGACAATATACCAGGAAGAACAAATAATGAGATATAAAAACCATTGGGGAAGCCATAGAAAGAAAATGTCTCTAGAACTAAATCATATTAGAGCTGTAGCTAGCCACCAAATTTCAAAACTTCAACACAAATGAAGGTAGTAAGAGAAGATAATAAGCCCCCCATTAGCAAAAGTTTGACCATAACAAACTGCTCTTTGGTGTGTAGCTCTCAACTAGCCAAAACGTGAGCTATGCATGTAGAGCAAGGGCACGAGTCAATCTTTAAGAGAATGCCACGTCTTCCGCTCTGGTCACAAATCCTGCGAGGTTGTGGGCGAAAAGACATTCTCCTTCGCAATTGGTGAGAAGAGGGGAAAACGAGAGCAGTGAGCACTCTCTTCACCCGTTATCCTCCTTCCACACTTGCCATTCTCACAATTGAATTATTTTGCAGTATTGAAGAAACATACAAAATGGGTGGAATTGGATTGTCATTTACCATTAATTGTTGTTGTATTTGGTTGCAGTTGTATGTATTTAACAAGCAAGTCCATTCAATGTTGATGATTTTATATTATAGAGAAATAGGATATAGCGATTTCATTACCATTTTTAGTGCTATGTTACTTTTATTTTAAGGATTTTTTCGTATTTGTAATTTTTTTTGTTTAATGAAGTATAAATTAATATTATTATCTCTCCTTTTTTTATTTTCATCTTTTCTTTAAGATTTATAAAGATCCTATCTTCTATGATGTCTAGCCTATATATTATTAGACAAATGCATGACTTGTGGAAATAGGCATATTATGGAATTTGTTAACAGGGATTGAACAGTTTCATACGGATATCAAAGATAGATTTATTTAGACAAGCATCAATGATAAAATAAAAACTATTTTTAAAATCCTTCAATAATATTTTGAACTGTAGTGACATTATGTTTTTTTCATTCTTGAACTTGAGGAGTCCCTAATTACTAAGAGATTTAATATATGGTCATCTTATTTTAATATATTTAGCCGATAGGCTATTTATTGTAGGCACAACCCACTGAATTTGTCTCACTCCTGAAATAATTTTACCCAAAAAAAATCACTGGGTGAAGAATCGAAAATGCATCACTAAAAATTGGGTATCTTTCTAATCTTTATTTATGCAACAAAGCATGAAAATATCACCACAACCACGACCGACATTATGTTGTTGGTACAATAACACACTGAAAACGTGCCATAACTATGCCTGCCATTATGGCAATAAAGTTGCAACAAAACTCCCAAAAACTCGACATAAAATTGAACACCATCAACCCTCAAACTGCCATTTTTTCGGATGTACTTTTGTTTACTGTGAAACTGAAGGGAGGTTAGGTTTTTGGTCATCTCATTTGTCAATATTCTTCCGTGGTAGGGTTTCGCCCATTGTTCCTCATCAACATCATTCACACCACGACACAATTTGACCAGACTCTTGAGGTAAATCACTTGCTGCAATTTCAGTGATTTTTAATTAAATTGGAATGTGAAACCGCATATATGCAGCCTTTTGAACTGAATTATTGTCTGAATCCCTAAGCTTTTTACTTCTTGGCTGAAATTCTGCTATATTTCTTGACATGTTTATCAATGACTTTGTTTCCATGCTTCTTGCCTCTTATTTCCACTAGATTTCTTCACATT
>VDFB02372374.1:0-90057 GCA_007258455.2 Sequoia sempervirens | reverse complement strand
TTGACGGTTTTGTGTATCATTTTTCCTATTGCAATGAAAAATTTGATAGTTGATTTACAGGCATTGTTATGTTGCTAGAATTACTCCACAATTGTATGTTGGTGATGCTCCTATAACAACATTTGTAATGTCCCCTGTGTGCGGCTGGGTGCATCCCACGAACACATGGCCGTCGGGACACACCCACCATGCTCCACGGGTCTCGACCTCGAGACCTTGGCTCTAATACCACTAAGGCCCAACCACTACACCAAAAGACCGGCCTGTTAGTAAGGGCGGCTTCCTAGGGTGTTAAGGGTGGCAACTAGGGAGGAATCTTTCACCACCGAAGCCACCATCGGAGAATCTAGGGTCTTACACAAGCCCGGGGACACGTGGCCGCCGGGACGCACCTAGCCGCGCACAGGGGACATTACAACATGTCCTTGAAATTGTACTGTTAGCTTTGTTGATGATAATACAATTGGTTTGTGTTTTGGAGTGTAAGTTTTTTCTCTTGAAAGAGTTCTCCCCACATACACCTATGTTGTGATATAATTTTGTTTATGCTTTATATGTATTTCTCCTTTTTGTAATTGTTAAAATCTAAAATTTGCACAATACTCTCCTCTAAGATTAGTTTAGGAAGTGTTTCCGCATACTTTACTTCCTTTCAGTTCCAAGGAAGGTTGGTGTTAGAAGTCTATCCTCACATGGTTAGGTTAGTTGTCAATTGGAGTGACTAACTAGAGCAAGACATTGCAACTGCATATCAGCATTGAACAGATAGCTTTCAAAATATTTAAATGAATTTCTCTGAGGATTAAGTTTTGTATACTTGCAAAGTTATTGTAAAACCAAAAGATTAACATGTAGAGAGCCATCAGCATGCATTGGCTAACATAGGCACCCAAAAATCATAGGTCCAAAACCCAAAATAAAAACTTTTTCATCTATTTAATTCTGGAGGTCCTTTTTGAAATGAAAATAAAATATAATCCAACATAAAATATAATCAGCCATGGAAACAAATGTGTTTAAAATTCGTCCATGAGGCAATGACAGGCACTCATAAGAGCATGATCCATATTGAAATTTTCGTAACTCGTCTGTAATTTCCACTAAAATTAGATAGAAACTGGGGAATGAAGAAATGAGACTACTGTTCTACTTGGGCTTCCAAATGATAGTTAATGATGGGAGGAAAAGGAATGCTGTTGTATTAAGAAATGAAGTATTAAAATGTAAAGATACAACACAACACAGATATATCATGGAAAATCCCTGTGGGGGATTAAAAACCCAGTTGGTAGAGGCCATTACTCTCTACCAAAGTGTATTTTTCAAAATAGACTAGTACAAAGTGATACAATCTCTATTAATCCTATTTACTTCAGCTTTCTACTTGTAAGAGATAACAATTCAATTCCCCCTCCTCCTCCTCCCCCCAACGCCGCCTTCGGCTTGCAATTGCTTCTTACAAATTGCTGGAAGACTCCTCGTGTGTACAAAGCCTTCTACATGGAAACTGAACAGACAGGGTTGCTGGAATGCTTCAAATTCTCTTGTTTTTCAATTCAGGTAAAATCGTCTTTTTCATAAGGGTGGTTTCAAGACCTCTCCGGAAGTTACAAAACTGCCACTTCCTGACAATATTTACCCTTCTTCTGAAGGCCATAACTCTTGTACAGACTCAAGAGTCAATGAAATTGTATCTTTTCGAGAGGAACATGAATATATAAAAATATTCAACCTTTAGTGAAACAAAAGTATAGTTTTTGGTTCTGAAACTTGCGGAAGTGTTTTCGTTTTGAAGATAAGCTCTTCTCCTTAATCCAATACAGATCACTGACTCCAACAAGGAGGCTCATAATTTCATGCTATAGGTTCCAAGGTCGTGGTATAACGAGTATAGGTTGCATTCGAGCGAGACCCAACTTCAAAAATATACGTACACAACCCAAGCTTACCACGCACAATATTAAAGGCTACAGACATTTACGGTTTAATGACTTTAGATGCATCAGAAGATGACCCAGCTTTACAAAGCTTACAAGTGCGGTCCAGGCTTACCCAAATGACATTAAAGGTGACCTATAACCTCACCCACAAATTGTCCGCGCCCAAACACAATTGTGTTCAAAATTATAATCACTGCTTCAATACCAAATTCAACCCAAACTCCAAAATATTGTCGCATAAGTCTCTGAAAATGTGAAGGTCTAGCAATAAAAATTAAGTATTGCCCCCAAAAAAATTAACTGGTCTGTACTATCGAAATGCAGGGTAACTTGTATGTGCAATGTTTTTGTTATCACATTTTCAAACAATGCTGGAACCTAATTTCAACTCAAGCTAACTTCAAAATAGATACAGAATATTAAATATAAAAATTCTATGTGATTTTAGGGCTATAGAATACCTGTAAATGAAAAAAATATTTGAGTTACTGCATTTGTTGTTTGCCAACACTGTTTAAAAATCTGCAGAATGAAGTGTATGATTGAACAGAGTTAAAACTGGCAAAACAAAGTTAAAAAAAAAAACAAAACAAAACAAAACAACAAATCAGCTGAAAATCATTAACCAGGTAACGTGTGCCAAATTTGATTGATTATATGGTTATTTGTTTTGCCTGTTAATGCAACGAAAACTATCTGCGATCTGGGAGCAATTTTTTTAGCAGAATACCTACAGTTTTGCTATGATAGGATATAATGTAAAGCAGTAAGAGGATAAGTTATTTATGTAAGTCTACTAACGGGCTATTTGATTTTGATTAATTTATTTTGGGATTTTCAGGCCGAGATTCACAATTCTTTTTTAACCTTTCTAAGTAGTTCAAATCCTGCAGGGGGTAAGGTATGTACACCTCATATTGTGGAGCACGAGTTAGGTGCCTCCCTCAGATTTGGGAGTATGAGGAGTCCCATATATACTGTAAGCTGTCTGTAGACCCAAAAACAGATTGCCTGGTATTCGTGGACTATAAAATAATTATTATTATTATAACAAGAGACGCAGTTGCGTCACTTCCTGCCAATTGTTAAATTGTGTTTGGTCTTGGTCGGTGGGGAGAGGTTGCAGAAATAAAGACATATGTAACCGTCATTTTGATGTAATTTTTGATAGTTAATATTTTAGTAGACATGAAATGTATTGAAAGTAAATGAATTGAAATATAAGTTAATCAATAATGTGGACATCATCTGAGTATAATATAACATATTAAGAATATATATTTTTCATTAAATTTGAATCTATAAATCTAGTATAGATTGGAATGAAATGTTTTGTAACATGACATAATAGAAATATTTAGTTGAAAGAGAAGGCATGAACTATGGTGAAAATAATTTCTATGAAAAACAGCGTAATGATTAATTTGTTCATCATTAAAATATAGTAATAAATATTAAGAATGTGTAATATGCATAAGAAATGAATCTAGAAATATAATAAACTTTGGAATATTATGTTTTCATGCATGACATAATAGAAATATGTTGTTCAATCCCATTAATCACGATGTAGTCTATTTAGAAATACAAATATATATTTTTAGAGTTTGCATAATGTCATAGGCATCATATGACATGAAACATTTAAGGAAAAAGTGTCCTTGTACCATTTGATATGTACTATTAATACTAAATATTGACTATTATAAATAAATATTCTATTGTTTTTTATATGTGGTATGCAGATTGAAGATGTGCATTAATGTCTTCATTCCATGCTCATTTGTTGCCTGCAAAAAGCAAATGTGGATATTAGAAAAGGCATATTTGTTTATATTAGAGTATTGACTTAATAGTAACATGCTTAGGGTTATAGAGTATAGGCGAATATTTTACCTTCCTTTGAATGATTTGTTGTTTATTCTTGAAGATGGTTGACATTAATGATCATGTTGTTATGGTTCAACGTGAAGTGCCCCCTTGTCGAGAAATCTCGTAATATGAAGATTATGCCTGATTTGTCTTCAATGTATTCTTCATACGTGGTGTTGTGTAAGTCAAGTAGTAACATTTGCACAATGGATTTATCCGCAAAGCAATGTATTATTTGTTTGTTTTCAGATATCATAATGGTTTTTAAGAGAGGGAAAAATATATAGTGCACGTCATCATTGCACCTAGCACAAAAGGCAACTTGGTCTTCTAGTGTTCCATAATTTTCAAACTTGAAGTTGCACTTGGCACAAAATGCGTGGAAGGGATTGGACAAGGGGTTGGCAACTTTTAAAATACCCTGTATCTAAAACATATATGGAAACAGTCTTGTTATGTATGGGAGAGAATTTATTAAAAAAAATTGCATTGTTACAATTTTGAAATGATTACTTGATTTGTTGATTGGAGGAGTCTTTGTAACCTTTCCATTGTTCTTTTGTTGTTTAGTTTGCAGATATATGTTGCTTTGACGGTTTTGAATGTGTTGTTTGGCTCTTTTTGTCTTACAATATTTTTGAATAACATTGGTGGGAACTTGTCTTCCTGCACTTGGTTTTCTATTTCTAAGAATTGTTGGGTGAAACTCTCATGTAACTGTAATTGTTTGGTAATGGTTTGTAAATTAGATATTAATCTATGGATTGTAATTGTAGAGAGAAGTAAGAAATTATTGTAAAGTTGTTTAGGAGAAGTGTATGAAGCATTTATGTACCTGTGCTTTGTCCATGTCTGAATCACCATCTTTGATTTCAAGTAGGAAGTGTGATGTCATTCTTTTTGTGGAGATAACAAGTGCAGCAACCATCCCAATGGGATAGTTATTTGTTGTTGTAAGTAATTGTTGAATTGTCATCTCTGGTATGAACTTATATTCTTCACATAGGCGGGGAATGATGTCAACCATGCTTGTATCCTGCAAAATTATAATACAATCACAGTCACCACAATCATAATCTATTTTGTGTGCAATTTGGAAGCTTGATATACGTATTGTGGAGCCTAGAAATATTTTGTCTTTGTGTTCTTTGATAAGATGGCCAGTAACATTTAAAGTATTTTTCATTTCAGCTTTATCATCTGTCAAATTTGCACAAAGCAATTCATGTGATTGGTTGGCTTTGTCCAGGTTGGATTTGTACACCACAATAATGTCACCTTCAAAAGTGTTTCCAGCTTTTTGGGCGTTTAGATCCTCAATGGATATGGAATGGGGACTTCCAATTTTTGATCTGTACAAAATATAATAAAAAAGCTTGAGCATTTGAAAAGTGAATTAGCACAGTGGAAATTGATTATATGTTTTTTGAATGCCTTTTGGGTGTTTTTGCCTGTGTTGTTGCTTCTTTTTTGGTTGTCCTCTTTCTACTTTCCATTGTTGTCCTGCAGTAAAATTTAAGGGTGTTGGATTGTAACCAATGAAATTGTAGTAATCTTTGCTAGATATCATCTAGGATAATATTTTTGAACAATAAGGGAATAATTGGTTTTTCCTGCAATTTGGAAAAAAATTATTTGGTCTTTGTAGAGATGCATTACTATATTAGTTAAACATTTTGAAAGAAGCATACAATTTTCAATGAAGGATTTTAGTTTAGATAGGTAGTGTTTATTAGAAATAATGATAGAAGTGTAGTGATGGTTTAGAAGGTGACGAATATTTATATATGGTCAGTGAGAATCAGGAGTTTAGTAATTTTGTTCATTAGGATAGAGATTTACGAAAGTGACAAGGTGATCAGTCCAGTATGCTTCCAATTTGTAGGTGAAAGATGCATGTTTGTTTGAATTACACCAAACATGGTCAATTAGTGGTTTTTTTATAGTGTGTTTTTGGTTTATTATGAATTGTATTTTTTTCTTTTGCATATGGTCAGACAGTTTTTTTTCTTTTTTGTTTCTATATTCATGTCAATGTTGAAGTCACCTATAATATAAAATGATGTTTGGTGTGGTTATATGTGTAAGTATTATATCAATCGTTGTTAGGACTTCTAATATTGGAGTGTTCGGTCTTGCATAGATGTTACAAACATTCAAGTCAAAGTTAGTTTGAGTTATTGTTATTGTGAAGGCTTCAATGTTTGTTGTTGTATGTTGCTTTGTTTTAGATATAGTTAATTTTTTTTAGCTAAAGTCAGTATGCCATGTATGTTCCATAGGCCAAAGGAATTGAAATCTTGAAATTGTTGGAGTTAAAACGACACTAAGAGGGGGGGTGAATCAGTGTCTTAACAGATTTGACCAATTTTCAAAAATTCAAAAACCATAGCTCATATTTGATCTCAATATACTCTGATTAATGCATTCATGAGTTGAATGTAATCATTCATAAAAAGAATTGAGAAAAGTAATAGCCAAACAGTGACTTGAAATAACAACACAGTAAAGCAGAGAGAACTCAAAAGAACAAGGAGACTCAAGATTTTACCGAGTGGAAAACCCTCCTGGGGTATAAAAACCACTCCCGAAATGCCTTCCAGGCTTAATCTTTTAAACAAAGGTTCACAATGCCTTATAGGCTGATTTTTGAGCACCCACTCAAGGAGCACCAATCCCTCATTTAGAGATATCTATCTCAAGGAGTACCAACCCCTCAAATTATGCATCTAAACAATAAAAATATCTCAGAGGATCTCTCTGTTTTCAGTCAAGCTCATAACTCTCTGTTTTCCTCATCTACCTAATACATTTTTGATACAGCCAAAGAACAATATTCCAGAATTACAATTAGAGAGTTTCTTTGTTTTCAACACTGGTTTATATATACATTTCAAGTATGTCTATTATGAAGAAATCTTCAAAAAGCTTTTTTCACAAGATTCTAAAATTCTCTTGCTGATTTTTGAATATGAAGCTGAATAATGACAAACTATAGATGATGGTAAAAATCAAGAGTAACGCTTATCCAGAGAGCTACAAATCATCCATTATTTAAAAAATGCAACTGCTCAACAAGGAAACTCAATGAATATTCTACCATATAATGGTTCTAAGATTTGATGCCAATCCATGATGTCAGCCACAGTGTTTTGAGTCTTTGTTAACCATTTGCTGAGACATCCAAATAGTTTTGCCAAAGGCAATTACATCGCCAGACATTCCTCTTAGTTATCGCTTTTGCCATGACCCATCAGAATCGGGAAGAAGACATAACAAATACATTATGTCACACCGAGAGCCATGTGTTATGTTCTTTCCAATCGCTGAGACATAAGCAAGTTTCTCACTGAGATGCCCTTTTCATTTCATTCACTATCATTGTAACCTTTTGAAATCGGAAAGACATCTTATAGACAAGTCTTTGTTTTGTCGAGAGCCCCCGTGATCAAACATGTCGCTGTGAAAAATCAATACCTATGCCGAAGGCAACTTTATCGCCGTCAGTCATCCCTCTGTTTGTTGTTGTAACATTCTGTTGTCAGGAAGACGTTTCATAGATCTCATTAAGTTTCACCGAAAGACTTTATCCCTTGTGTGTCGCTGTGACATTATGGTTCTCTTGCCGATGCATCCTTCTATCTTATGAGTGTCGCTATAGCATACCGTCATCGGGGAGACCTCTCGTAGAATGCTTGAGTCATACAGAAAGTCACCCACCATCTTTTGTGTTGCTGAGACAAGTCATATCGTATGCTGAAAAAGTCCTTTTGTGTTTCCTCAGCTAGACCGGAGGTCACTTGCCGAGACCTCACGCTGAAAACCCTAACTCTTACTGAGATGTATACCTTTATGTTGTCAGTCGGTATAAGAATTCAAACTTGCTAAGACCTTTCTTCGATGCAAATGAGTCATACCGAAATGCTTTATCCACTCTAAGTCGCTGAGACATTACAAACTCGCTGTGACCCTATAGCGATGACTCTAACTCTTACCGATATAACCTTTGAGCACAAGTCGGTAAGACACCACAAAATCACTATGACATTTCAGCAATGCCACAACCTTTGCCGATAAGACCTTTCGGTGCACAGTCAATGAGACAATATGTCTTCGGTGAGACCACATACCGAATACAACACTCTTGCCGATATGTTCCTTTTCCTTCGGTCGGTGAGACAATGTGAGTTCGCTAAGACATTATATCGATGCCACAACTCTTGTCGATATGTTCTTTCTTGTGCCAGTCGCCAAGACACAAAGCGCTCGATGAAACAACATGCCAATAGGGATTTCTTATGCTGATGAACCTCCTTATGTATTAGTCGGTGAGACCCGACTCATTCGGTAAGACCTCTCAGTAGTGAGAAATACATATGCCGATAGACTTTTCCACTGTCGCCAAGACCACTTGAATGTCACGCCGAAAGATACCCAAAGGTGAATTTTGTCATCAAGGACAAACCAACCAGAATACAACTGAGAACCAACAAACTCCCCCTTTGTCCTTGATGGCAAAACACAAATGACTCCCCCTTTTTGCCTCAATGACAAAGAATAGAAGAGAAGAATGTGCAATGCCAGGAAACACAACTGAGAATCCAACCAAAAGTATCATGAGAAACAGCTGCAAAAAGAGTAACAGTGCAACAACCGAGATTGTAGGAGAGTTATAAGTGAATCAAAATATATAACATGCTCCCCCTAAGCCAATGCATGTAAAATCAGAGAAGTAAAGATTGAGAGATAACTCCCAATCGAAGTCTCAACCTTTCAAATAACTCTTTAGCTAAGGACTTAGTAAAAATATCAGCCACATGATCTTGTGAGCCAACAAACTGTAAGCAGACTTCATTAGCCAAAACCTTTTCTCAAAGAAAGTGAAACTTGATAGCAATATGTTTAGTGCGAGAGTGCAAAACAGGATTTTTGAAGATATTATCGCACTTGTGTTATCACAGAGAATAGAAATAGGTTTAGGAACTCCAATACCCATATTAGATAGATTTTGACTCATCCAAAGAACTTGAGTACAACATGAAATGGTAGCAATGTATTTTGCTTTAGCAGTAGAGAGAGAAATGGATTCTTGTTTCTTGTTGTGCCATGCCACTAAACGATCACCAAGAAAGAATGCAGCACCACTGGTGCTTTTCCTATCATCCAAATAACCAGCCTAGTCAGCATCAGTATATGCAATCAATGAAAAATCATTGCTTCTAGGATACCAAAGACCATAATTAAGAGTGCCCTGAATATATTTAAAAATCCTTTTAACAACAGTGACATGGGATTCTTTAGGTGATGCCTGAAACTGTGCAACAGTGCAAACTGCCTGCATAATGTCAGGTCTAGAGGTAGTTAAATATAATAGACTGCCAATCATTGATCTATATTCAGTTTGATTTGTATCAAAAGAATCATCTACCTTAGTAAGTTTGCATCCAGTAATCATTGGAGTGCTAACTGGATGGCATTCATCCATCTAAAATTTCTTAAGCATCTCTCTAGCATACTTGGTTTGAGAAAGAAATATTCCATTTTCACGTTGAGAGATTTGAAGACCCAAGAAGAAATTTAATTCTCCTAATAATGACATTTCAAATTCAGATTCCATTAGCTGAGAGAATTTTTTACTCAATGTAACATTGTTGCAGCCAAAGATAGTGTCATCAACGTAAATTTCAACAACCATAATATTCAAACCTTTAGTTTTAACATAAAGATTGTTATCTATACCTCCTCTAACAAAACCATTTGAAAGCAAATGACTATCCAACTTAGAGTACCAAGCTCTAGGTGCTTGTTTTAAGCCATAGAGGGCCCTTTTCAATCTGTAAACATGATCAGGCTTATCTTTGCACATAAATCCTTTAGGTTGTTCAACATAGACCTCTTCATCTAAATAGCCATTTAAAAAAGAAGTTTTGACATCCATTTGATAAACAGTAAAGTCTTTATAAACAGAATAAGCCAAGAATATTCTGATAGATTCTAATCTAGCAACGGGTGCAAAGGTTTCACCAAAATCAATACCTTCTTGTTGAGCATAGCCTTTGTAGACAAATCTTGCTTTGTTGTGAATAACATTACCATTTTCATCAAGCTTCTTTCTGTATATCCATTTGCCTCCAATGACATTCTTGTCATCTAGTCTTGGGACTAACTCCCAAGTCTAATTTTTCTCAATTTGATCAATTTTTTCTTGCATAGCATTAAGCCAACATGAGTCTGTGAGAGCTTCATTAAAAATTTTAGGCTCAAACTGAGTAACTAGACATAAAGCTATTTGAGCATTTTCATCAGATTTTGCAGCCTTTCTTCTAGTTTGAACTCCTGCATTTTTATCCCCAATAATCTGATCTTTGGGGTGATATTTAGCTAGAGCTTTTGATGCAACCTTTTCAGGACTTGTTGTTTCATTTCTAAGGCTTGTTGAATCAGTATTAGGCTTTGCTGTTTCAGCTCCTTCTGAAATTATTTCGAGTTCAAGTTCTTCTTCCTCATTATCCTGCAAAGATTTAGCATACAAATGTGGTCTTTCATCAAATTTTACGTTAACAACTTCAACAATCTTATTAAGCCTTTTGTTAAGGAATTTATAAGCTTTGTTGTGAGTTGAGTATCCCAAAAAGATACCCTCATCACTCTTTGATTGAAAGCTCCCAAGGTTATCATCATCTTTCTTGATAAAACACTTACTTCCAAAAATTTTGAAGTGTTTGATAGAAGCAGTTTTTCCATACCAAAGTTCGTAAGGAGTGTGTTTAGATTTCACCCTAAGCTGCACTCTATTCAAAATGTATACATCTATATGAATAGCTTCTTTCCAAAACATATCAGACAACTTAGCTTCATCTAGCATGGTTCTAGCCATTTCTTTTACAGTTCTATTCTTACGTTCAACTACCCCATTTTGTTGAGGTGTTTTTGTTGTAGCATATTGTCTTTTAATGTTGTGCTATTCATAATAATCAATAAACTCTTGAGAAGTGAACTCACCTCCTTTGTTAGATCATAGACATTTAAGTTTCAAATTAGATTCCTTCTCAACCAATTTACGAAAGATTTTAAACCTTTCAAATGCTTCTGATTTGTGCTTAAGAAATGTGACCCAAACCATTCTAGTATAATCATCCACAAACAGCATAAAGTACCTTTCACCATTAATAGACCTTGTTCTGGTTGGTCCACATAAATCAGTGTGCACAAGTTGTAAAGGTTTTGAAGAAGAATGTTCTTTTGTTTTGAAGCTGATTTTAGTTTGTTTACCACTTAGACATTCTTTGCACATAGAATTTTCTAGCTTGTTAAGGATTGGTAAACCTCTAACATTTTGATTCTTACTTATTCTAACTAGATTTTCAAAGTTTGTGTCCTAATCTTTTATGCCATAACCAGCTTTCTTCAATTTGGCTCATTAAACACATACCTTGATTATTGTCATTGCTTGATGTGTCGAGAAGATTGTACACATTTCCTTTTGTCCTCCTTCCAGCTGCAATAGCCTTTCCTAGCTTGTTTTTAATCTCACATCCCTGCGAAGTGAAAAGAACATGATAACCACTATCACATATTTGACTAACACTTAGAAGATTGTGCTTGAGACCTTCCACATAGTACACATTATAGATAGGAGTGTCTTCATTCAGAAGAAGTGAACCTCTACCTTTAATTTGAATACTAGAGTTATCACCAAACTTAACATATCCACCTACATAATCTTCAAGATTTATAAACTTATCCTTGTCGCCAGTCATATGGTTAGAACATCCACTGTCCAGGACCCATAAGTCATTTTTCTTGGAATGAAAAGTTGTTTGAACCAACATGGTTTGCTCAATGTTGTTGACAGTCTTAGGTTTCCAAACCTTTTTAATTTTTTGTTGTTTAGATTGCAGATCAGTTATGCACTTTTTGACAGAATGTCCCAAAGCATTGCATTTAAAACATCTGATTTGTCTAACAAAACCATAGTGTTGCCTAAGACAAAACCTGGGTATTCTAGGATTCATAAACCTTCAAGTGCTCACCTTATGCCCAAATTTGTTGCAGAAAAAACAATAACCATAGAAGAAAGGATTGACTATGTATGAAGATCTATTACCTCTTAAAGACTGAACATGATCCTTACCAAATTTTGAGTGATTTGAACTTGAACCTTTGACTTTAGAAGAGGGGTTTTGTTTTGCATGGTCAATTGAGCATTCACCCTTTTCAAAACCAACACCAGTTTTATCTTTGTACATCTTCTGCTTGCTGAGCATCTCATTCAGTTTTAGAGTGCTTTCATATTTTTCAATTTCCTTCCTAAGACAGACTACTTCTTGTTCCAGTTTTTGAATTTATTGATCTTTGCAGCTTATAGTCCGTCAAAGAAAGTCTTCAACTCTTTTAACTTCTTCAAGCTGAGTTTTTAGAGAGACCATTTCTTGATCTGGTTTATTTTCTTGAGCAAGAACTTATTTTTTGAGTTTTATGATTTCTTGTAAAGCACATTTTAGCTCACTTTCAAGATCTACTTCACCTTCTTCAATGTCAATGGTGTTTGTATCATTTTGCTGAGTAATTTCAGCCATGAACAAAGTTTCATCTTCTTCAGCTGATGAATCTTCAGACTCAATATCAGATTCATCCTTACTAAATAGACTTTTATTCTTTTTGAAATAGAAGTTTCGATTAGGTTTGAAGGCCTTCTTCTTAGGCAATTTTTCAGTTGTCTTGTTGTCACAGATTTGATCATCATAGGGACACTTTGCAGCAAAGTGACCTATTTTACCACAGTTAAAACATTTAAAGGGAAGTTTTCCCTTATACTTTCCCGATCCCTTTTTAAATCTTCTAACAAAATGGGATTCTTTAGAATCAGACAACTCTGATTCACTGACTTCGACTTTTTCTTTCTTTTCAGTGTTAAAGGCGGTTTCTTTTCCTGTTGAATTATTTTTGCTAGTTCTCATTTCATAGGCAGTAAATATTCCTTGTAGGCTGTCTAAGTAAGTTTATCAAAGTGTTTCTTTTCTTCTAGGGCTGAAACTTTAGATTCAAATTTGGATGGTAAGGTTCTAACAACCTTTGTGACCACATCAAATTCATTAATCTCTTGACCTAGACCTTTCATTGCATTGACAACTTCATCAACTCTTAGGAAATATTCAGCCACATTTTCATCATCCTTCATTTTCAGCTCCTCAAACTAATGTTTGAGTTTAATGATTTTTGATAGTTTGACTTTCTAATTCCCTTGATATATAGTTTCAAGTTTTTCCCAGATTCCATGAGCAGATTTGCAATGCATGTCTTTAATGAACACATCTTTAGTTAACCCACACAAGATGGCATGCTTAGCTCTGGAATTTGTTTCATACCTCTTTTTTTCAACAACATCAGTGGGAATAGAGTCTGGTACATTGTAATCATTTAAAACAATGCTCCAAACATCAACATCAAAAGAAACAAGAAAAGCTTCCATTCTGATTTTCCAGAACACATAATATGTTCCATCAAATAATGGAGCTCTGGATACAGAGGCACCGTCTTGAGAGTGTGCCATTAAAAACAAACTCCAAGACCAAGATCAATCCAAGGTGATTAAAACCTATCAAAGAACCCTATGCTCTGATACCAATTGTTGGAGTTAAAATGACACTAAGAGGGGGGGTGAATCAGTGTCTTAACAGATTTGACCAATTTTCAAAAATTCAAAAACCATAGCTTAGATTTGATCTCAATATACTTTGATTAATACATTCATGAGTTGAATGTAATCATTCATAAACAAAATTGAGAAAAGTAATAGCCAAACAGTGAACTGAAATAACAACATAGTAAAGCAGAGAGAACTCAAAAAAACAAGGAGACTCAAGATTTTACCAATTGGAAAACCCTCCTGGGGTATAAAAACCACTCCCGAAATGCCTTCCAGGCTTAATCTTTTAAACAAAGGTTCACAATTCCTTATAGGCTGATTTTTGAGCACCCACTCAAGGAGCACCAACCCCTCATTTAGAGATATCTATCTCAAGGAGTACCAACCCCTCAAATTATGCATTTGAACAATAAAAATATCTCAGAGGATCTCTTTGTTTTCAGTCAAGCTCATAACTCTCTGTTTTCCTCATCTACCTAATACATTTTTGATATAGCCAAAGAACAATATTCCAGAATTACAATAAGAGAGTTACTCTGTTTTCAACACTGGTTTATATATACATTTCAAGTATCGTTGTTATGAAGAAATCTTCAAAAAGTGTTTTTCACAAGATTTTGAAATTCTCTTGCTGATTTTTTAATATGAAGCTGAATAATGACAGACTGTAGATGATGGTAAAAATCAAGAGTAATGCTTATCTAGAGAGCTGCAAATCATCCATTATTTAAAAAACGCAACTACTCAACAAGGAAACTCAATGAATATTCTACCATGTAACGGTTCTGAGATTCGATGCCAATCCATGATGTCAGCCACAGTGTTTTGAGTCTTTGTTAACCATTCGTTGAGACATCTAGATAGTTCTGCCAAAGGCAATTACATCGCTAGACATTCCTCTTAGTTATCGTTTTCGCCATGACCCATCAGAGTCGGGAAGAAGACATAACGAATACATTATGTCATGCCGAGAGCCATGTGTTATGTTCTTTCCAATCGCTGAGACATAAGCAAGTTTCTCACTGAGATGCCCTTTTCATTTCTTTCACTGTCGTTGCAACCTTTTGAAATAGGAAAGACATCTTGTAGACAAGTCTTTGTTTTTCCGAGAGCCCCCGTGATCAAACATGTTGCCGTGACAAATCAATACCTATGTCAAAGGCAACTTTATCACCGTCAGTCATCCCTCTGTTTGTCACTGTGACATTCTACTGTTGGGAAGATGTTTCGTAGATTTCATTAAGTTTCACTGAAAGACTTTATCCCTTGTGTGTCGCTGTGACATTATGGTTCTCTCGCCAATGCATCCTTCTATCTTATGAGTGTCACTATAGCATACTGTCATTGGGGAGACCTCTCATAGAATGCTTGAGTCATACTGAAAGTCACCCACCATCTTCTGTGTCGCTGAGACAAGTCATATCCTATGTCGAAAAAGTCCTTTTGTGTTCCATTGGTGAGACCGAAGGTCACTCGCCGAGACCTCACGCCGAAAACCCTAACTCTTACCGAGATGTATACCTTTATGTTGTCAGTCGGTATAAGAATTCAAACTCGCCAAGACCTTTCTTCGATGCACATGAGTCATACTGAAATGCTTTATCCACTCTGAGTCATTGAGACATTACAAACTCGTTGTGACCCTATATCGATGACTCTAACTCTTATCGATATAACCTTTGAGCACAAGTCAGTAAGACACCACGAATTCACTATGACATTTCAGCGATGCCACAACCTTTTCCGATAAGACCTTTTGGTGCACAGTCGGTGAGACAATATGTCTTCGGTGAGACCACATACCGAATACAACACTCTTGCCGATATGTTCCTTTTCCTTCGGTCGGTGAGATAATGTGAGTTCACTAAGACATTATATCGATGCCGCAACTCTTGTCGATATGTTCTTTCTTATGTCGGTCGCCAAGACACAAAGCGCTCGATGAAACAACATGCTGATAGGGATTTCTTATGCCAATGAACCTCCTTATGTATTAGTCAGTGAGATCCGACTCATTCGGTAAGACCTCTCAACGGTGAGAAATACATATGCCGATAGACTTTTCCACTGTCGCCAAGACCACTTGAATGTCACGCCAAAAGATACCCAAAGGTGAATTTTGTCATCAAGGACAAACCAACCAGAACACAACTAAGAACCAATAGAAATATATTGTTAGTTTCAAATGGATGCATGTGCGTTTCTTGCAAGCATAAGATATCAGATGCCATTATGTCATGGTCATTTAGAATGTCAGTTATATGTGAATGTAAACTACGAAGTTCAATGTGTACATACAAATTTGTGGGATGTTATTAGCAAGTTTTTTTTCATTTTCAAATATCCATTGTGCATTTGTTTCAAGGCGTTGCATTTCAAGGACTATTTTTTTCTTCAGTTTGAAATTTTTAACATTTAGAGGTTTGAGAAAGAACAAAGATTTGATTGATTTTGTTCATTATAGTGTTGTGTAGGTTATTCCATGTTGTCTAACACCTGTTGGATCAAAAGCTACACCATCCATTGTAAGTCCTTGAGATCGATGTATAGTTCTTGCACACACTAACTGTATTGGAAATTGTTTTCGAATTGTAATTTTTCTTTTATTGATTGATGTGTGGAGGGGCCTAGAAAAGCAAAGTATGGGTACCCAATCTTTGTCAATGTTTTCTATATAATAGTGTGCCAGTTTTTTGATTTGTTGTTGCCCAATTTTAGAGTCATTAAATTTGATACAAACTATATCTAATTCATTGTGGTTTGTATATGCTTTGAAGATTCCATTTTATCCATTCACTAGACCATCTTGTGTATCATAGTTTCCAACATATATTTCAACAAGTATGTTTGGTTTAACACATATTTGAGTTGGTAGAATAGTTGTATGAGTATATGATCTTATTCCTTTATAGTTATCTTCATGTTCATCCTTTGTATCTAATACAATGGTATCTCTAGGAATGGTTGATAGCATTTTCTTGTTGTGTTCATCAACATCCTTTCTTCTATAGAAGAGGAAAGGGAATGTTGGGTCCATTGGTGGTGGATGTAAGCAGTTGTGGTTAAGATAATTTAAATCATCAATTTTATGTGATCTGACATGAATTCTATTGAGAATTGCAATAAATTTATGATTTGTTTGTCACATGGTGGAGATCAAAGAATAGCACTTTATATTATCATTCCAGAAATTATATGGCATAAGTTTTGAAATTCTTGTTTTATTTTTTAATACAATAGAGTTGAGTGCGGGTTGTGCTTGGTAAAGGTCTCCACAAAAGATTGTATCAAGGTTTGCAAAGTATGCAATTGGCATTTGCATTATATCTCATAGGCGCTTGTCAATATAGTGTAGAAATGTTGATCCCACCAATGAAATTTCATCTATGAGAAGGACCCGTAGTTGTTGATAGTGCTTTGACATTGTATCCAAAGTTTTAGTATTCAATGGAATGAATTTTGATTTGTTGAAAGGTATGTGGAATGCTAAGTGTAATGTTACTCCACCTATGTTGTATGCTGCTTTTCCCGTATAAGCAGTAACTAGTCTGCTAGGCTTGTCAAGGTCGTTGTCAATACTATTACTGTAGATGCGGAGAAGTGCCTGGTATATGACTTTTGCAATGAAAGTTTTGCCAATTCCAGCTCCACCTATCAAGAATAAGTGTAGTGGGGTTTTGATATCTTTCATTTTTTTCAATACAATGTCCTTTACAATTGCTTGTTGCTCTTTGTTTAACATTTTTCGTAATTTGTAGTATTGATTGTTTTCCATTATTTGAGGGTGTTGAATAATTTCAATTGTATTAAGACTTTTACTATTTAAGTTGTGATTGATTGTTTGAAAATCTACTTGTATGTCATATTGTTCTTGATCTTTCTTATTGTGTGTAATGAAACGGTCATTGGAATTGCTATCATCTTTAGCATTTAGCTCATCTATTGCTTTTTCAATGTCACCCCATCCAGAGTGGACACCGTAATTGAACTTGGCACAGTTAAGCTGAATTGTTTTCTCATGGTGTATGTAAACATTTTGCCATGAAATAAAATTATGTTTCAATGTATTCTTATGTACCGTGAAGGGGACATAGAGTAGTAATTGCTCTTTGTAATGATTTTCTAGATCAACATGTTTATTGAAATTGATAAATTGTATAACATTTGGTTTTGTCTTTGGTCTGATTCTATTTCCATTATTATTGTATTCTGCTACAAATTCTGCAAGACATACACCCAAAATATGTGGGGGGCACTTTACATAGTAGTCTATTAAAGATTTACAAATCACATTTTTTGATTCATCTGGTTCTTTGGCTATATGTTTTACCAATTTCAAAACAAAGGTGCAATCGTTTTTGGGCCTTGTATCAATAAATACACATTTCCTTGAGCTATAGTTTAGTGGGAGGGATAAGGCAATGTGAGCTGCTTGTTGTGAGGACATTTGTTGCAAATTAAGTAAAGCATTTCCAAGTTTGGTTATCATCTTTATTGCATCTATATTGTTATGTTGGTGGTCTATACGTATTCTTTTAAATGCATGTGTCATTGATTTTTCAACCTTTGTCATGTAAGAGCTACAGTACATCGTTGTTGCATATGCATTGAGAACAAATTGTGCGTCTATATTTGCTTTCCATAATTGTGGGATTTTCTTTGCAAAACTATTGTTCCATATTTGTGATGGTTTTCTTTGTAATAGTAGTGTGGGTCTATGGAGTTTTGATCTAACAACCATGATATAGTTCTCCTCATTGATATCCATTTCATCTAGGAAAATTTGAAAAGAGAATGTTATTTCATATGTTGCTTTCTCCAAGTTTGAGAAGATTTTGTTGGCAATTGAAATTATATCTTCATTTCTCTCTTCCAGTGGATCAAGTATTATAGTTTTCTCCATTGGTGGGAAGGGGAAATTGTATTTGCATGTGGATTTTTTTGTTTTTCTACATTGATTTGTATGATGATGCTTGTGTAATATAGCTATATGAAGTTACAGATGCTTTGTGCTACAAGTTATGTACTTATCTACAAAGTCTATAATATTTGCATTGTTATCTTTTCCATAGATAGGTGCATTTTTAATCCATAGAAGGAAGTGATCATGTTCATTTCCACGATTTTGGAATTCAGTTACTGAGAAATAGTCTAAGACATTTCCAAAGAAAGAATCATCTATAAATATTAATCTTTTGATTGCATTTATTCTATGTCTATAGTAACGTGCACAAGTAATTGGATCTTTTTTGATGAGGTTGAATTTATGATTTTGATTTTGGCTATAAGCTTCATGTTCTTTTGATCTTGATTGATGTGTACTATGTAATTGTTCAAGTGTATTAGATAAAGGATCCCAATTTTGTTTAGCAGTAGTAAATGTAGAAAAAAAGTAGGAGGTCCTAGTTGTCGTATCATTGCAAATACATTTTTTTTTAAGTTTTTGTAAATAATCTAGGGATGTTCTTATCCTTTTGAAATCAATATAGCCAATATCTGATTCCAATATCTTCTCTAGGTTAGGTTTGTCTTTGACATCTTTAGCTAGTAGCTTTCTTCCTTGTAATTGACCTTTACGAATTCTTATCCACATTGTAGACATTACCTGTTGTATGAGTATTTTAATGGTCTTTAAAAATAATTTTGTTATGTGGTAGGCAAATTGTCTATTTGAATGTAGCAACTCCCATTGTGCAATTTTTTGGTATGTGATTTTTTGACAATGTCATCATCATGTGGATTGCCAAAAAATAGTGTAGGGAAATTCATCTCTTCAAAATACTTATCTTTGAAGATTCCAATAGGAGAATTCTCTTGTGCGGGTGCTATTTTGATAATTTTGTCTTGAATTGTATGTATAGATCTAGATTCAGTGAATCCATGGATTAAAGATTCAGAGGGGTATTGATGGTCTGTGTCACTTTTTGATTCAATTTCTGTTGTACTTTGTTTATTGCTTTTTTCATTTTGATCATTGATTTGGAATGATTCTTCCCAATCTTTTTTAATTTCAACCTTTTCCATTTTGTAAAGCGTTGTTTCGCTTAATTGGGCCAATGCATGCATGATATTATTTGGTCGCACCATGCCTTTTTGGAATGCATTTTTGTTTTCCAATCGTCTTTTAAGAGAAACAACAATTGTTGATGTTTCGTTAATAGATTGTGGTAGTGCTTTCTGTATAATGGTCATGTTGACTGGCACATTAATGATGGAACCAATTAATCCTATTTGAGATATTTTGTATCCTAGTTCCCAAATTTGAGCAAATGCAATTCTAAGTGAGATAAGTCATTCTTCTAATTGTGATAGAGTTTGTACATATTTCAAGGGTTTGTTTGTTCGAATATTATGTGGTGTAGCATATTTAGGAAGCATGGATTGTTTCAATGATGTATGGCATTTTTGACAAATAAAATCTACCAATATTGGATTATTAGATTGTATTAATTTGTAGTAGGTTTGTTTGTATTTTTCTTTGAAAACCTTAATGTCTTTGTTTAAATACAACATTTGGCAAATTGCACATGCATTTTTTTGGTGTGTCTTGGATTGTATTTTCAAATATTGCTATTGGTGAGAGTGAGGACTTCTCTTTTGACATTGTAGATGTTAGTGACTGGTTGTTGCGTATTTGCTTTTTGATTTTGTGGAGGGAAGTGAGGGTCAATTTTTTTGGCTTTTTCCTTTTCATTGGATGTATTATTTGATTATGATTATTTTTTGGTTTCAATTGTTTACTTTTTAAGTTTATTGTTGGTGACTCATAGTTTAGATTGTGTGATTGGTATGGTATGAGTGGTTCAAAATGGCCAGCACGAGGATTTGCATTGTGGAAAAGAATAGAGTATGAGTCTGTATCATTTGATTCATTGAAGTGCAATTACTTTTTACTTGTTGTCTTTGACCAAATACATATTTATCTATTTAGCCATTTGGATATCCATATAATACAAAAATATCTCCCCATAGTCCAATTTTTGTGTCCATTATGGTTGGTTTTGTTGATAGTCACATTCTACATAAATATGTTTCAAGGTCTGATACTTTGTGTAAATCATATAGATTTTGAGGGTTCAAGTCACGATTGAATGATATAATTGCCTCTTTTTCATGTTTTTCAAGATAGTTTAAGAAGTGATCAATGGTTCCATTTCGTAGTTGGATTGATGTGTACTAAAAATTGAGTAAGAGTTCTAATGAGTCAAACAAGCAATCTCCAACATTGTACTTAAAATTGTTCATTCTAAATAGTCCTTGATTTTTAAGTAAAATATCAATGTCAAAAAGTGGAGTTTGGCCTTTTATTTGATAATTATCTACATCTATCCATTTTGATTTTTCCATATGTGATAGTTGTTTTAATATTTTGTTTTGTTTAAAATGTTTTGTAATTTGATTTTGATTATTAATTCTGATCAATTCTTTGATTTGATGAAGTTTTGTTGGTGGTTGGTAGTTTAGAGATTGGCTTTGGCTTCTTAAAAGTGGCTCGAAGTGTCCATTTGAAGCATTTGCATCGTGAAAGAGAAGTGAGAACGACTCTCCAAGGGATGATTTGTTGAATTGCAAATATTTTTTCCCTGTTGTCATTGACTAGAGACATATTTGTATATCTAGCCATTTTGATAGCCATATAATGCAAAATACATCTCCCCAGAGTCTAATTTCTTTGTTAGGAGAACTTGGTTTTGCAAATAATCGCATTCTACAAAGATATGTTGTACGATCATGTACTCCTTGTAATTGGTATCAGGACATAATAACCCAACCAAAATAACCCTGGACAGAATAACCCAACCAAAATAACCCAAGGTCATAATAACCCATGGACAAAATAACCCATGGTCAAAATAACCCATGGACATAATAACCCATGGTCATTTTAGATCAAGCTAGTAAACTAGAAATGACATAAAATAAATTATAAATATGATTGTGAGGCACCATAGAGGCAATTTAGGTAATTTTTAGACCATATATCCATTATATAGCCCTAAAATAGCCTTAAAACACCTTTAAAATGCTTAAAGAACCTATAAAATGGTAAATAATTATAAAAATAAAGGCAATTTCGTGGGAATAAGTTGATTAAGAGTTATTATGAAAAGATATAAATGAAAAAGCATTAAGAAGATATATAAAGTGGTAGGATTGAAAGAAGTAAAGAAAGGAAGAAGGGGAGAAGAAGTAAGAGTGTGTAGAGTGATAAGAAGAGAGGAAAACCAAATTCATAAAAGAAGATATTTTGTGATATATTTTTTTGAACATTATTTTAAATTTTCCTAGCTAGGGTTTTCTAAAAGAGTGTACAAAAAATCAATATACTTTTTAGGGAACCAACACATTCTTCATAATTTTTAATATATACAATGCCTCTTCAGTTTTTAACAAGTCAAAAAAATAAGAATTTACTTATTGTAGATGGTTACACATTTTTTGTTTCATTGACAAGGCATCAATAAAATGATTTGGCATTGTGTTGGAATATTTTACAAATAAATATTCAAGTCAGTGCTATACTATGACATAATCAGAATCTGGTGATGTGATTAGCAGTACAAAACATAATCATGCTCCAAAACCTAAGATGATCACTATCAAACAAAAATTGAAAGAAATGAAAGACATGGTGTGCTCGACTCAAGATTCTACAAGAAATATCATTGCTGCTTCATGTTCTAATATTTCATTACCCTTAGTAGAAGCAATACCATCAACCCATGCATTATCCAAAACAATTCGAAGAAAAAGATTAAGATTTGAAGTGCCGCCACCAAATCCTCACACATCGGAAAATCTTATCTTACCAATTGAATATACAATTACCAATAGAGGGGAAAAGTTTCTTTTTGATGACAGTAATGATGAGAATCAGTTTTTAATATTCATCACCACACAAAATTTACAATTACTGAAAGAATCTAAAAATTGGTTTAGTGATGGTACATTTAAAACAGTGCCAAGTATTTTTCAACAGTTGTACATGATTCTTGGCTTGATAACTAATTCAATATTTCCACTCATTTATATTCTTATGAGCAACAAAACAAGAACCACTTATACACAAGTACTTACAGAATTAAAACAACTTCAACCTTATCTAAACCCAAGAACTATACTTATTGATTTTGAATTAGGTTTCATGGGAGCTATTTCTGAAAATTTTCCAAATGCCACTATTCAGGGATGTTTTTTCAATTTCTCTCAATGCTTGTGGAGGAAAGTTCAAGAAGAAGGTCTACAAACACGTTATAGTGTCGATGAAGTATTTGCATATGAGATCAAGAAACTTGTTGCATTAGCTTTTGTGCCTTAGATAGACATAATTGATGCATTTGAAACACTTCAACAATCTCCTTATTATACAGATCATGAGGAGACCCTACAACCCATAATTGATTATTTTGAAGACACATGGATTGGCAGACTAACCAGAAGAGTCAACAGATGATCACCCAAGTTTCCAATCACAATGTGGAATTTCTATTCAACTACTCAAGATGATCTTCCCATAACCAATAATACTATTGAGGGATGGAACAAAGGATTTAGTGAATTGCTTCAAACATCACATAGCTTAGTCTAGAAATTCATCAAAGTAGTGAAAAAGGAACAAAGTCTCCAAGAGAATAGAATAGAGAAATATATGGTTTGATACACTAGGCAACCAAGCAAGAAAAAATACCGTGAACTCAAAGAAAGACTAAAAGATTGGTTGATGGTTATGACAACCATAACAATTTATATTATATAAGAGGCATCACTCATAATTTGACACTTTAATTGAAAATTTGAATAATAAAGTTTTTTTAGCAACATACATGTAATTTATAAATTTTCTTTTCCTTTCTCTATATTCTTAGGGGGATATTTTTTCCATGGGTTATTCTGACCACGGGTTATTTTGGCTTGGGTTATTATGACCCTAGGTTATTTTGTCCCTAGGTTATTATGACCAGGTTATTCTGTCCAGGGTTATTTTGGGCGGGTTATTATGTCTCGTAACCCTTGTAATTGGCATAGATGTGTTGGGTCCAATTCGTAGTTATATGACTTTCTTGCTACTTTTTCATTTTTTGCAAGACAAGTGAGGAAATAATCAATAGTCCCATTTTGTAGTTGGTTTGATGTGTAACAATAGTTGAGTAGCAATTCTATTGAGTCAAATAAACAATCACCTACATTATATGCAAATGTTTTCATTCTATATAGTCCTTCACCTTTTAGTGCAATATCAATATTGCAAGGTTAAGTATGACTTTTGAATTGGTAATTATCTAAATCTATAACTTGTTGTTTTCCCATGTCTAGTAGTACCTTTGATTTTTGTACTTGCTTCGCTTTCAATGTTTTGTTATGTTGTTTTGTTAGTTATGTACCTCTTCCGCTTCTGCAACAGATAATTCCCAAATGTCATTACAATATATTTGAACTTATAATCATTGTAAATTACTTTTCTTATTTTGTTGAATTCTAATTGTAGGAAAATGTATAAATATTTGTAGTGCTTCAATCTATTTGCATAAATCTAAGTTGGAAAAGAGTTAAACATAAGTGCATAAATTTCATAAAAGAGTATAATGCAAGTGGACATTTTATAAGAGTAAAAAATATTGAGTGTAATGATATTTGATTTCTAATTTTTAGGAAGAATAAGATTACATTTGAAAACTAAGAAGTAGACAACAAAATTTTACATTAATTTGCATTCTTAGTATTTGAACACATGCATATAGAAGGAACTGTAAACATAAGAAAATGGAAAATTACAAAAATCAAATTTGAAAACTATCTATAGCCAATAATTATGTTAAACTCAATTTTGGTTTTAGAATTGTAATTTGAAATAGAAAGTGATATTAGGGGAATTATACACATTTTCAAAGTTTTCAAAATTATACACATTCTTGCATGTCTGTTGAAATTGGAATTCTAAAAAAAGGATAGCATGGTTGGAAAATTGTGCATGTTTTTTGCATCACATTCCATCAATAACTTTATGGTTTTCTCCATGTGTTGCAGTCTATTCTTTATTTTTTGCAGTTCCATTGTAGTTTGTGAATAGATCTCACAATGGTTTAGTTGTTGTATGGCAATGGAACTAGAAAGTTCCTTGGTGAGAGAACAACATCCATTGTCAATGTTCTCATTCATGTTCTTAGTATCCACATGGGGACACTGAAGGACATGTTCAATACTTGACTTGTATTCAACTTTGTTCATCTCATTGGAAACACTACCACATTCAAACAACATTAGAGATTGGTTGACAAAAATTTCAATAGTTGTTGCATCATCTACAAAAATTGTGCGAAAGGAACTTAATTAGTAAGAGATAATATCAATAAAAATAGCACATAATGTCAATATCCAATGACATAATCTATTGTTTCATACCACTACAATATAGAATTGTTATGAATAGGAAATTGATATCTAAATTTGTTGTTAAGAATCATACCCTTGACATGGTTCATGTAAAGAGAGTCATAACTTGTGTCTATGAAGTTGTCAAATTTTCCACTTGGCACTTGATATGTACCACCATTCTTCTGGTTGTCTTCAATAGCACTTGTGTAATGTAAATTTGAAAAGTATTTGCAGATTACTTTTTCCAATAGACCTATATTTGAGTGAACATCATTTTGTGCTGCTTCTTTAGCTTTAAAATTTTGTATCATATGTGTTGAATTACTACACATATAATCAGATGGTGGATGTTGTGTTAATTTGGAAGTTTGAACAAAAAATTGATGTGCTTTGGCTGTAGAGTCCTCTTTGTAAGATGAGCACAAAGCATCTTTAGAGAAATTCCATTGACTTGAAATGATATAATTGGACTTTGAACTTGCCTTAGTTACTTCAATGCACCTACCAACTATTTCATAGGCATTTGCAGCCTCTTCAATCATATCAAATGTTCCAAGCCATTAGAATTTCTTAGATCCAGGCTCCCTAATTTCTGTAGTCAAACGACCCCGTGGGTGTCTCCTAACACCTTTATATTTGTTTTTCTTTTTACGATACCTGAATCCCTTTTTATTCAATTTAAGTTCACTTTGATCAATTGCTTTGCAAGCTCCTCAGAACTTGAATGGCTTGGCACTGTATCCATTTCTTCTTTACATTATCTACTTCTACTCAAGAATGTTATCATGACACATTAAGGTTAACTTTACTGTGTCTCTAGTTTCTTGGGTTTAGATCTGGAGGCTAACTACTTATAGTTTGGACTGAAAGCATTTGACAATAATCTATGCAAAGAAGTACAAGAAGACTACTACATTGCATAGCAATAGGATAAGAAATTGAGGGGTATTTTTTACTAGGATTAACAACAATATCAGTAGGCACATTTCAACAAATAGGACAATACATGGGAATAGCATATAATTTTGATAGAAAAAAGCGGCCATTGTTTGCTAAAATAGAGTATACAATTTATAAAAAATTTCATATGGGCAAACCATTTGTACGTAGTTTTTGTTTGGTCCACATTGTGTAGCTTTAGGGCCACTAGGAAATGTACTTGCGAGTGCATTGGTTTGATGTGCTCTATACTTGTACTCCTGAAGTCCCCAAAAGAACGGGGTCTTACTGTATCTCTTCACATAGATATGTCAATGAATTCAACTACAACTCTTTGAAGGGTATATGTTGTCTGGAATCAACTACCTGGTGTTTTAATCATATGACTTTTTGGGCCTTTCTTAACCCTGATGACAAATTTTGTAGAATGTAGGAAAATTTATTTTAGTAATCCCTATACAATTGATCTTATTAATGAATTTATATCAATTAAAATTCCAAATTCTTGAATATAAATCAAGTGCTATGTTAGGCAGACTTGATGTTGGTTATTGCAATCCTAGCAGTTAAACATCAATACCATCTACTTCTCTACAACATTTCGATTGAATCTACCCCTTATGGATAACTATTCCCTTATGTAGCATCTCTGTATCATATTCAATTGAATGGAGATCAAATGTGTATAAAAGCACACAATTCAATTGTCCCATATAAATTTCACAAAGTCCTTTAGAACTATGCAAGAAATTTAGAAGCATAATTAGTAAGAACATGAACAACATCTTGCATCCGCAAGCGATTGACTAGTTGCAAGATGAATAGACATTTTTTGTTGTTTAGTGGGATATATTTTAGTGGCATCACACCCCTATCAAACAAGAGGTAGGGAAATAAAAATATTTTTTAGTTTTGAAATCACTTCTTGCATCAGACATTATAGTCTATCTTGTCTTTGTCTAGAAGGCTTGGTGCTTAGTAAGTATTACATGTATATCTTGGTCATGCTGAGTCAAAATACTTCCTCTAAGAGCCTTATAACTAGATGCCTTTAAATGCATACCTCAAGATAGGAATTATGTTATTGCTTTCCTTTTATCATTATGTAGAAAATATAAATATTTGGAACCATGAAAATTGAATTTTATTTTTAAACATATGAAAATAATTTGTTATGGTGAATTATGATTATTCTTAGAAGAGACAATTACAAATTAAGGTCACTCTTCATAGAAAATGTTGTGGCATTCAAATGTGGATTGTTGCAAGGATCATCTAGCCTTATCAGGTTGCTCACAACTTTTATTCACCTAATCTCACTGATCAATGGAACAACAACAACCAATGGTTGCACAACAATTCATAATGGATACATCAAATACTAAATCAAATCCTAAATCATAAGTATATCCCAATACTAAATCATAAATTTCATTATGCCTCTTCTATTAGTTAGAAGAAGGAAATATTGAGAAAAAAAAACCATAAGTTGATGTCTTGATAGACGTAGGTAAACCAATCTAATTTTATTGAATTTATATACTTATGTGAGAAGATAAAGGATAAACCAAATTTATAAAAAGTATTTGATCTAAGAATAATATGTAGGGTTGTCCTAATAGTAAATCAAAAATTTCGACCAGCTATCATTCGAATACAAGAATGACATTATTTTGAAACATGTGGAGCAAGCTATAGCAAAGATTTAATGTGGTAACATTTTCATATTCGTTTGTACAGTAGGCATTATATGTGTCTACCTTAGCCGTATGATTGAATACAACAATTACATTGTATTCAAACACACATAATAGATTGATTCATGTGTATAGCGTGTAGCAGAAATAGAGAGACATAGAGAAGTTTGTGACCACAACCAAGGATACAAACTCTTCTTTAAATAGGTGGATAGTGGTATGGTGTAGAAAGGCATGAATGTGGAACAAGTGCCATTCCTTTTGTGCAAGCAATGTGGAAAGAAGTCGTAGGTACTTCAAGATGGTTAAAAAGGAGGTGTTTCAACTTTATCTTGTCTCTGAATTTAAGTTGTTTGAAGGAAGCATGAGAGTGTGAGAAGAGAAATTTCATTCTAGACCAAAATACAAAATTTATCCCACTCTTTAGAATAAATTTACACCACCTTGACCAACCCTACATATGAACTGATAATTTTAGTTACAAGGTAAGACTAATACCCTAACCCCCATTTTATTTCTTAAGGTAAGGAATGCATACCAAACAACTATTAACTAACATTGACATATCTACTTAAGGGTGTCTTTAGTATATTACTACAATATGAGTGTTATGTTTAAAATATAGGAAAGGTTATAGAACCAATTTAAGTCTCCTTGAAATGAATGATAAATAAGTGAGATTTTCTCACACTATAGATAGGCGAGATTAGGTACATAATGTAAAAGAATAATAGGTCCCACACAAGGATATAGTGTAATCCATCTCTTAGACATTAACAATGCTATAGCTTGGTTAGCCTAGCCATACTTTTATTCGATCATCATTCAAGCATTAGTTTGGATAACCCATTTTTCTTCCACAGTTGATATATTATCAATTGTATTTTAATAATGATATTCTTATTAAATTAGACCATTATTAATGACATTATTATTAGCAACTAACCAATAATATTTTTTTTGTATTATATCACCAATTCATAGATAGAAAAATGTTATTAATAATCATTAGCCTCAATAGAACTCATTCTTATCTAATTATGGGTTTAAAATTTATAAATTTATCATCCTCTATAGAATATTGTCGAATTCAATTAATATTTAACTTCCATTATAATATTATTATTTAGCAAATAAACAATAGCAATAACTTATCTTTTATTTTCTTATTTATTATTTCTCCTTGTACCATTACATTGCAAGCCTTGGTGGTTTGTATGGTAATGCCTAGGGTAAGCATAAAATATTAAATATAAAGCATTACACGTTGCTATGAGAACTAATAATTCAACCATGGTGGTTTGTACATGTCTTGAGAAAAATTGTACTTCACTCCAGGAAAGTACAAGCGAGATGAGGTGTCACAAGACCAAGGCCTACCCCTTGATTTATGATAGAAAGCCATTAGCACCATTAATCTGGGCGCTAATATTAAGACAACAATCAAATGGCCGAAGTCGATGTAATCGAAGAGGGGAACAGTGAGAGCTTATGAAACCCTATGTGAAAATAGAGTTTTCCTAAAGCATGATATCTTCGTTAGGGGTTTCAATAGAAAGACAAAATGCCTGCTGATGTGAACGCTGAATATGAGAGCTTGAGATTTGACGCAAGTGGATCTTTGACTTAGGAAAATAGTAATCAAAAGATATCAAGAAAAAGTATTGAAGATGGGCTTCTAAAGAGGGGGAAACCTCCAACACCTCCTGCAAAACAAATTGATTTGTATGTTTGGCCTGTTTCTCAGGTTATTTTCTAACCTTTCCCTGTTTAGGCTTCTTTTAATACATTGTGTTGTCTAATTTGTCAATTAATAGGGAAAAGTTTCTGGTTTTTGGGTATTCCAGTAGAAGGGAGCTTCTCTACTGGTATAAGTTGTCTGAGGAAGGCCACTCTGGTCATGGACTTCGTATAAGTCATAGAGATATGAAGCCCCAAAATTATTTGGTGTTTCTCTTTCACCATGATATGTAAATATTATCTGATTTTGAAATATTTTTTTTGGATGGTATCAAGAAAGTCAACTTGCACCTATCAAAGGTAGAGTAAAGTTCAAAGGTAGGTTAGCAATAAATTTTTTGTAGGTACCAATTGCATAAGACAATCTAGGCAATCTATGAGTGGGAGATTACACCTTCACCTAGTAGGAACCATCGTAGTCTTTCAAATGGTAAAATTCTAATAGTTTGACTACTGTACTTAAGTGTCAAACCACAAATGCCAAATAATCTCACCTCTGATTTCCTGGTAAGAGAATTTTCACATGTTTCATGGTATCGTAGATTGGGATTGTACATAACGTGACCTACGAATGCCTTCTTGAGGTGTGGGATCTCATACATTTTGAGTGCAATGGTACCTACAAATCCTTCAAGGAGTCTGAGGAAACAACCCAGGGCTGCATGCTACAATGAGACTTTGATGGATGAACTCATAGAGAACCACTAGGGTGGAGAAAGTGGCAAGAAAAGGAAGGGCATTTTCCATACTTTCTCTTCAAATTCTAAATTTAGAAAATCTTTTTTCCTTCTCCTGAATTGTTTGCTTGAAGGAAACATTCAATTTTGCAATCGTCTTTGTGATTTATTTGCTTGAAGAAACCCTAAATTTTATATTTCTTTAGTGAAAAATTTGCTTGAAGAAACCCCAAATCCGACAATTGTCGTTGTGAGTTATTTCGTTGAAGAAAAGTCCATATTCTTGTTGAATCATTTGCTTGAAGAAATCGTGAACTCATTGATTTGGGTGAATTATTTGCTTTAATAAACCCTCAATTTGACATTTTCTTCTTGGTGAATTATTTGCTTGAGAACACCTATATTGGACACTTTTTAGTAAATTAACTGATTGGAGAAACACTAACTTAAGAAATTTTTGTATTGTGAATTATTTCCTTGAGAAGACCTATATTCGCTACTTCCAAATCCACTAAGCTTGAGAAGGTTTGTGAAGAAATTAACACTGAATATTGTGCTTTAGGTCTCTTATTTGAAATATGAACTTTGTTGTACTTATTGTTCTTTTATACTTTAGTAATGGAGTGTAAAATACTCATTTGGAATATTGTGTGGCTATTGACACATATATTTGTGATGATAGTTCCTCGTTGATGCTAGTGTTATCTCCCAGAAATGTACCCTATGCAAAGTTATGAAAAACTGAGCTTTCTAGAGAAACATGGGATCATTTCAAGGCTGTCGGTCACCGAGAGTTGAAATGAACCTCTAGAGAAGGCCGGCTTCCTATGGTGTCACCTAAACTACTGATTCTATAAAGGAAAAGGGAGAAGGAGTGCATGAAAATGAAGATTAAATCCTATGGTGATACACCAAAATGACAAGAGCAATGAGACACTCAGGTTACACTTGAATACTGATGATGGATATGGGATTGCACAACAAGTTTTTGTAGATTATGCATAATTATTTCACAAACAGGTTTGACATGCACACACTTTTAAGAAGGAAAAGCAATTTTTCACAAATTAAAAGCTCATGTGCAATTCAGTAAACACAATTGTAATTTGCATAATACTACTTTTGCAAAGAGAGGCATGCTAATATGAGACAAAGCTATAAGGAAAATAGAAAGATTTCACGAAGTAGCTTGATCAATCACTTGAAAATGCACAATATTTTGCAAGAACCAAAAGGAAAATTGAACCATCAATGGTAACCAAGGTAAATTCTATATATCATACTCCAAAATGAGTTACCAAAGTTTGCTAATCTGAGAAAAGATTGCAAAGTCACAAAATTTCGAAAAGCATAAGAAGAACCCCCTTACAAAGGGGCAAAAAATGCCATATATACAAAAGTCTCAGCCCCTAGGGCTTACAAAAATATCAGCCTCTAGAAAGATCCATCCCTTAGATCTTTTGAATGAAGTTAATGCTACATCCCCACTATCCATGTCAGTGAAGAGTTGCTCTAGGAATGGCCTCAAGATATTTTGGAATAATCACATTGACCTCTAGCCTCCATGTCCACCCTGGAACTTCCATCAGATCTTCCTTGAATGTGGTTGAGTGTTATCATTAATATCGATCTGCCTTTTTCCAGTAGACCTCATAGCTGTCCCTGAGACTGACGGCTTACTCTCTCTTTCGGCCTTCTTCCGGCTCAAGATCTTTCTGCATGTTGACTTCCTCAGCAAGCAACATCAGACTTTCCCATTAGATCTCCACACCATTGTTCACTGAGCTGCTCCATCACTTTTGATCTCAGAGTAAGTCTGTGTCACTTATGCTTTGTTGATCTTGTTCATAGGGGTAATCAATCAGTCAAACAGCCAATGGTTCGCCTTTAGTTCTCTCTGATTGGTTGAATACATGCTACATAAGATTCCTAGGCGGTCAAAAGCTATTTAGACCGAATTTCATGTCGGCGAGACACTAGCCGTGTCTCCCTAATGTGATTATGCTCCACAATAGTTATCGACATAACTTACCACTATCAGCGAGACCTCATAGCGAGCTGCAAGAGTTATATCGATATCGCCTTTGTCATTGCCCAAACTATCGGCAAGATATATCACTTTTGACAAGAGGTCTTGCCAAAAGCACCTCATAGTAGATAGCACTTCAACCAAACCATCGAAAAGACTTCACTGGGTCGGTAAGACATTACAGTGAGCCCTTCATCTTTCTCCCCGAGATCAAACCTTCATTTCGGCAAGACTCCCCTCCAGTCGGGAAGACCTCTCATTGAACTCATTCTGCTTCAGTGAGACTTTATGCAGTCGGAGAGACATCACGCTGAACCTCCTTCCATTGTCCTTGAGCTCAAACATTTTGGAAAGACTTCATTGGGTCGGTAAGACCTTTCGCCAAGCTCAAAACACTATGCCGAAATATTATCAGGTCAGCAGGACCTCTCCCCGAAAGTAAACAACTCTCCCAAACATCGGCCTTGTGAACAACTTTTAGCGTGACTTCCACTGGTCGGGAAGACCTTATGTCGAAGGCACCTCCATTCGTCGAGACCTCACCACTTTGGGAAGAGATCTCCCCAAGACCATTCGCTTCGGCGAGATTCCCTGTCATCGGCGAGACTTTACACCGACCCCTTCACATCCTTTCAGCGAGACCTCACGCAGTCGCCGAGACATCTCCCCAAGCTCAACATTACGCTGAGAGTTCCATTCTTTTAGTGAGACTTCGTTTGATCGGCAGTACTTCATGTCGAAGACACCCCTCTTTCGGTGACGCTAGCCTTGTGCACAAGGGTTGGTGTGACTTCTTTCTAGCAGAGAGATACATAAAAACTCCTGGCGACTGGTGTATTTCAAATGAATTAGAACCATACTGCCAGTTGGCAAGACATCTAGCTAGTCTCAATGACTTTCTTCATCAGGAGTTTTATGCCAAATTTGACTGAGGTAGGCTTTCCAATAGACTTCCTTGTGAAATATCATCAGATGAAGACCTTACCAATGAAAAACAAACACCTACACACTGGGCTCAACCCTTATGGGAGCCACATTTAATCCACATGCTAAATTTAAAACATAATTTCCCCTGATTGAGCCTGTAGGTGCAAATTGGGTAACATTTCTGGTGACCTCAGCTAGATGTTTTCCTGCTAAACATGAAAACCAGTAGCCTAGACTTGTCCATTGGGCATGGAGTCACTTGATAACTCAGAGGTTGACTTAAAACATCAGCTTTGTACATGGATGTAACTCTCTTGAGACTCATTAGAACACTTGGAAACTTATTGAAAACAGGAAAGCCATAGAAGGGAAAACTATCTAACTGTGCTGGAACAACACTTAGGGAATTGAAAAATTGCAACTAAACCTACCCTATACTAACCAATAAGAAACTGGTCAAACAAAACCATTTACAGGATGACTAAAATAGCTTCCCTTTCTTTTCAAAGTATAATGATTGGCATACTTAAGGACAGCTAAGTAAAAATGATACACAGAAAAATGTTTAACAAGATGATGCACTGCTTCTTGAAAGAGGTGAACAAGCTCGCTTACCTCACTAAATAGACTATATATATTTTCAACCAAAGGAGGATAAGTGAATTGAACATACTCTTTTTTAGCTGTCAATGCATCTTGGATACCATTTTCTGCTATACCTTCATGTGTGGGTGCATGATTTGTCCTTGGTGTTGTATTGGACTCCATTTGGGCTAGGTATCTGATTGGGCAGCCTTTGGTAAGGGCAAAGATTGATCATTCCTTGTTGATCTCTTGCTCATGGGTTGTCACTTTATCACCTTGTTGGCTGCAAAAACCTAATCCCTGTGGCTGACTTGGTGAAAAAATGGAAACCCCCTCAGTATGCTCATGTTTTCCCAAATGAACACTCATTTCTTTAATGGAGAACAATGAAATAACTTCCTCAAACACACCTTCAATCAATACATCAGCCTCAGGCTCTTTTATGCACCAGAATGGAAGCTGCTTATAATTCTTATCATTACTGGAAGAATTACGTTATGATTCAGGCTTGTCTTTTTCAACGAAAGAAGGCAACAATTCAAGTGGTGATGAAGTCTCAAGTTCTTCTATGGTGATGAAGTCTCAAGTTCTTCTATACAATGGAATGGAAGCTCCTCCAACCAGTTATGATTTTGCAAATTAGGTTCATGAGGTTTTTCCTATTGTTTCATCACTTCTTCAATCTTGTGAACCTGCTGTTCCAACTTACCGTGAGTGACAACTTCTTCTGATTCTTTAGCATCCAACTTTGAACAAAACTGTCCAACTATACTTGGGCATATCTCTTCAAAAAGTTCAAAATTAGCTTGTTCAACCACAACATATTCGAAAACATCAAAGCTCTCACCTTGGAGGATAATATCAGGTTTAATTTCAAGCTTTTCTTCTTGAATTAAGGCCCCATTGTCTTGCTGATTATCATCTATCAACAACTCTCCAATGTCTTCTTGTTGTTCAATCATTTGTTGTTGTTGCTTTATATATTCCTCCATAGCTAAATGTAATAGATTTGGAATTCTTGTCTCCTCCATGGTGAATGAACTAACTTGATCACTGGGTTGCTCTTCTTCTGCAACAACTCTCTTTTCTTTGGAACTCCCCTCAAGCTGCCTCTTTTGAAACTCCTCCATTAGTTGGTGCTGATAATTTGAGTAAGCTAGAGTATTCTGCACCTGAGCAGAGAGCAACTTCATTTGTTCTTCCTTAGCATCTATTTCTTGTTCAAGGCCTTCCTCGAACTAGATTATTTTTGCCTAGCCATATCTTGATGTTGCATAATGATACCTTTCTGGACCTTGATATCAACCAACATCTTAGATAGGCAGACAAGCACCTTACTAATATCATTAATCTCCATATTGTGAAGACCTTGACTTAGATCCCAATACGTATGGTCAATCTATTGGAGCAGGTCCAATATGTTTTGGTATGGATGTCTTTGAGGATGATTAGATAAATAATCATAATGGTTAACATCAGAAACCTCCTCTTGGGGCTGATTTTGATCAAATATTGGTTGAAACAAAGGCTAAAATGGAATGAGAGGGTGGGAAACATGATGAAAATGATGATTAGTTATTGCTGCAAGGGAAATTGGGCTGAAACCAACATTAGGGTTGGTTGAATGTGACTCATAAGGTGTAGGAGCAACATACTCATGATGTGGAGGGTAATAGTAAGCATTTTCATGAATATTTGACATCTTTTCATTCAAAGAGCTGGAAACTCAGAACTAATAGATTCTTTTGAGACATAACAACACTTGTGCCTGTGAAACCAAAAGATTTGAGCTCGGAGTCGCCAGGTGTTGTTCAAACTACCTCCAAAGGTTGAATGATATTGAGGTAGACACCAAATCTCTTAGTATGCTAAATTTCTTATTAATGCACTTGCTTTTCTACTACTTCCCAAACTCAGAGTCGCCATGATATGCTAATGTCATCAATCTGAAAGGCTTGAAACTTACTGGCTGCATATCAAAAACCAGCAGTAATATGTACTCTTTAAACTGTTATGATTCAAACAGACCCACCGGGCGTGCCAAAACTGTTATCTCCTAGAAATGCACCCTATGCAAAGTTATAAAAAACTGAGCTTTCTAGAGAAACATGGGATCATTTCAAGGTTGTGGGTCACCTAGAGTTGAAATGAACCTATGAAGAAGGCTGACTTCCTATGGTGTCACCTAAACTACTAATTCTATAAAGGAAAAGGGAGGAGTACATGAAAATGAAGATTAAATCCAATGGTGATAAACCAAAATGACAAGAGCAATGAGACACTTAGGTTACACTTGAATACTGATGATGGATATGGGATTGCACAACAAGTTTTTGTAGATTATGCATAAGTATTTCACAAACAGGTTTGACATGCACACACTTTTAAGAAGGAAACACAATTTTTCACAAATTAAAAGCTCATGTGCAATTTAGTAAACACAATTTGTAATCTATATAATACTACTTTTGCAAAGAGAGGCATGCTAATATGAGACAAAGCTATAAGGAAAATAGAAAGATTTCACAAAGTAGCTTGATCAATCACCTGAAAATGCACAATATTTTGCAAGAACCAAAAGGAAAATTGAACCATCAATGGTAACCAAGGTAAATTCTATATATCATGCTCCAAAATGAGTTACAAAAGTTTGCTAATCTGAGAAAGGACTGCAAAGTCACAAAATTTCGAAAAGCATAAGAAGAACCTCCTTACAAAGAGGCAAAAAATGCCATATATACAAAAGTCTCAGTCCCTAGGGCTACAAAAATATCAACCTCTAGAAAGATTTGTCCCTTAGATATTTTGAATGAAGTTAATGCTGCATCCCCGTTGTCCATGTCGGTGAAGAGTCTCTCCAGGAATGGCCTCAAGATATTTTGGAATAATCGTATTGACCTCTGACCTCCGTGTCCACCCTCGAACTTCCATCAGAGCCACCTTGAATGTGGTTGAGTGTTATCATTAATATCGATTTTCCTTTTGCTAGTAGACCTCACATCTATCCCTGAGACTGATGGCTTACTCTCTCTTTCGGCCTTCTTCCGGCTCAAGATCTTTCTACATTTTGACTTCCTCAACAAGCAGCATAAGACTTTCCCATTAGATCTCCACACCATTGTTCACCGAGCTGCTCCATCACTTTTGATCTTAGAGTAAGTCTATGTTGCTTATGCTTTGTTGATCTCATTCACAGGGGTAATCAATCAGTCAAATGACCAATGGTTTGCCTTTAGTTCTCTTTGATTGGTTGAATACATGCTATGTAAGATTCCTAGGTGGTTAAAAGTTATTTAGATTGAATCGCATGTCAGCGAGACACTAGCCGTGTCTCCCCGATGTGATTATGCTCTACAACAGTTATCGGCATAAATTACCACTATCGGCAAGACCTCATAGCGAGTTGCAAGAGTTATATCGATATTTCCTTTGTCATTGCCCAAACTATCGGCAAGATATATCACTTTCAGAATGAGGTCTTGCCGAAAGCACCTGACAGTAGATAGCACTTCAACCAAACCATTGACAAGACTTCATCGGGTCAGTAAGACGTTACAATGAGCCCTTCATCTTTCTCCTTGAGATCAAACCTTTCATTTCAACAAGACTCCCCTCTAGTCAAGAAGACGTCTCATCGAACTCATTTCACTTTGGCAATACTTTATGTAGTCGGAGAGACATCACGCCAAACCTCCTTCCATTGTCATCGAGCTCAAAACACTACGTTGAAAAATTATCGGGTCAGCAGGACCTCTCCCTGAAAGTAAACAACTCTCCTCGATGCCGGCCTTGTGAACAACTTTCAGCATGACTTCCACTAGTCGGGAAGACCTTAGGTCGAAGGCACCTCCATTCACCGAGACCTCACCCCTTTGGGAAGAGATCTCCCCGAGACCATTCGTTTCAGCGAGACTCCCTGTCATCGACAAGACTTTACACCGACCCCTTCACAGCCTTTTGGCAAGAACTCACACAGTCACCGAGACATCTCCTCGAGCTCAACATTACGTCGAGAGTTCCATTCTTTTGATGAGACTTAGTTTGATCGACAGGACTTCATGCCGAAGATACCCCTCTTTCGGTGATGCTAGCCTTGTCCACAAGGGTCGGTGTGACTTCTTTCTAGCACAAAGATACATAAAAACTCCTGGTGACTGAAATGTCTGGGCGACCAGTATATTTCAAATGAATTAGAACCATACTGCCAGTCGGTAAGACATCTAGCTAGTCTCAGCAACTTTCTTCATCAAGAGTTTTATGCAAAAATCTAATTGAGGCAGGGTTTCCAATGGAATTCCTTGTGAAATAGCATCAGATGAAGACCTTCCCAATGAAAACTGAACACTGGCACGCTGGGCTCAACCCTTATGGGAGCCACATTTAATCCACGTGCTGAATTTAAAACATAATTTCCCCTGATTGAGCCCGTAGGTGAAAATTGGGTAACAACTAGATTGTATGAAAGTCAAGAGGAAGTTGTTCACAAAGAACAAGTACTTGGTAGATTGGATCACGTAAATTGTATTTTTGAGTATGATTTTTGAAATATGTTAGAAGCTGCCCAACATTTTAATTGCTTTTCATGGACTTCCCAGGTTGTTAAGAAATGGGTAAAGAATATATTTAGGGTGAAGGGCTTCAATGAGCAGCTTGTGCATGAAGCTAATGCTAAATTTTTTACATTTGGGTACTATCGGCTTGGTGTAAGTGATATTTTTTCTCTATGATTATTAGTTATTCATTTCTTTTATCATAGGAAGCCACCTCAGTCTTTTGTTTTCTTTTTTGCGTTGATTTGTAATTTTTTTCTCATGGGAATATCCTAAATTTTGATCACTCCAGTGTAGGTAGGCATAAGCTCTACAAAGATTTGAACAAATGTAGGATTTTATAATTGTGAAATATAATGGTTAACTCGAATATGTCTTATGTATAATAGGGACATTAGTCGGTGAATATCAACCTACACACTAAATTTAGTTTTTGATCATACATTTTCGTATATGAAAGTGTCCACGTTTCTTTCTACATATTTAACTACTTTTTTAAAAAATAACTACAAAGAGCAGTATCTCCTAAATTAATGTATAATCTTAGCATTATTGATGAGATTGAAGGTGAAAGTTTTTCTTTCTAGTTTATCCTACTTTTTAATACTAAAACAATTTAATCAAATTGTTTAATATTGACACCCTTTAGATTTTTTCTAGTTAATGAAAATTATGTTTGACCCTAGAAATTATGTTCTTAACCATAAATTATGTTATGAATAAGGTTTGATAATTCTGTCTATAGTGGGGCAATATTAAAATCATATCAATTTATTACAATCAAGATTCAAGATCCCCATTAAATGCAAGATGTTCAGGTTCCAAATCTCGCACTGAAATTTGTATTCTAGATTCCACAGTCAGTCCAATGTAGTAATTTTTTTTTACATCATTTCTGTCATGGAATTTTAATAGTTTGTTGCTATTTCTTCAGGTAGTTTCCTTTGAGGGAGCTATGGAGATCATGGTAGAGCAGTTTCTTGAAGCTTTTTCAGACTAGAAACTCAAGGTATGAAATATCTTTCTCAATATTAATTATTTTTCTATGACTAATCATAAGACTTTGCTTTTGCACATCTCATTGTAAAAGGACTTTTTGAACTTGTAGACCTAAGCTAGATATAGGATCCAACTTCTATACCAACACATGATGGTTGGAGTAAAAGACTCTATGAGCCCGAATAGGTAGAGGATTGTATACCCCCTAAAATGTAGCTTGCTCCTTTACTTTTGAGGCGATCATTGAAATAGTAAATCTTATGAGTTGCCTAAAGATAAGCTTACATTGCCCTAGATTGACAATAGTCAAGGAGCATGCTCTACAAGTGGAATGCTTTGACCATAATGTAGATTCTACAAGTGGAATGCTTTGATCATTGAAATAGTAAATCTTATACGCTTCCTAAAGATAAGCTTATCATTGCTCTAGGTTGACAATAAAGATAATGGCAGTCTACTTACTATTTACAATTTTTGAACCAGTGCTTTATTTCTCATCAATGCTTCAGGAAAAAATGTCCAGAGATGGGTGTGGCCTAATAACTGATTATAAAATATAATTGTTGTCTAAATATAATTATTGTAATATTATTTTTGTTTGGATTTTTTATAAAATATAATTAGCATATTATAAAATTCTCAATTTTTAAGAAATATAATTATTTAAAAACATAATTATCTATTTATAAAATTAGTATATTGTTCAAAAATATAATTCTCTATTTTTATAATATAAATTATGTATATTTTTTGAAGCAAATTTAAATTACTAAAAACTATTAGCACTTTCTTTTGTAATAAGAAATCTTTAAAAAATATTACTAACATGAGTAAAATACCTCAATAGAGGTAGACGTATATAGTGAAAAAGGAAAAAGGAACAAACTTTTTTAAAAAAAATTGGCTATTCATTCCTGTTTACTACCCAGGTGAAACATATTCCAGTAAGTGATACATACCTATTTACCAATGAAGCAAGGATTTGTAATACATATTTCCTATGTGTGCACAACCTCTAAGTCTAACTGGTCCTTTGAACTACACAAGCTATAATTTGGGGACAAAAACTTTGTTTTAGTAAGTTAATCAGAAGTCAGTAAATCTATGAAATATCTTAGCAATCTAAGTAGAAGATCGTGCACCTACAATCCAAAGCTGCAATAGTAGCACTCTGAGGAAACTGGATGAATGGAGTACACACAAAGGAAGCAACCCTTACCAATGGCGATGTTAGGATCAGTAGATCATCTAGTTGATTGCTCTATAAATTAGGAACCAAAAATTATCTTATAGCAAGTTAATCAGAACTCATAATATATGTAAGAAATATTTTAGCAAGATTAGCTTTACAACGTGCACCTATCTATTTCAAACAATAGCACAACTATGAAATTGAATGAGTGAATTATAGAGAATGAGTGAATTACAGAGAAATGAAGCAACCCTTACTAGTGAAGGTATTAGGAATAGTTGATTGCCTAGTTAATCATTGCAATCCACTTTGTATCTGTCTTCTGAAGGCCCTACCATTAACATTCATCTAAGAAAGTTAATAAAAAATGAAAACAAAATGAAAAATTCAAGAAAAGAAACTGGCTAGTGTCAAAAACAAATTAGAAACTTGAAGAAAACAAAGTGGTTAGTCATGCCCATTTTATACCTATATCAAACATAAAAGAGTAGGAAAACAACACACGTATAACAAGGTGGACATATTCTTACTCTCAAACTAATAGATACCTATTTATCAACAAAGTGACGATTTATAATACGTTTGTCCTATGTTTGGACAACTTGCAAGCGTAACTGCTCCTCTAAACTGGTCAAGCTGTAAATTATGAAAAGAAATATTTGATTTAGCAAGATCATTAGAACAAGTTATATAGAAAGACAAATAAAATAATATTTGATAGGTCGTTACCTTATATTTTCTCTTTCACCGTTACTAGTAATTTTCTTTTGGATTTCATGCAAAAATTGAAACATATGTTTGAATTGCAAAATGCACAAGAAAATGTCACATTGCTTTCTTATTTAATTTTTTTTTTTGGTTTGCAGCTAAAAGAGTTTTCATCTAAAGAAAGAAGACACTAGGAAATCCCAGACAAAAAATCACATGCAAAAGACATAAGATCAGACAAAAACACATAAGATTAGACCTTCTATAGTTAGAATCTTCTTCAGTGCTTTAGAATGGTGGTAGTGCTTTCAAAATGAAGGTAGAAGATTAGACCACCTACAGTCAATAGTCCGAATGCTCTTCAATCATTTGAGAATGGCACCTTTAGTGCTTTTAGAATGGCACATCCAGTGTTTGAAGAATGTTGTCGAGATTTCTCGAACACTTGGAAACCTTCTTCACTCTCTCCAGAACTACAATTTTCAGACCTTGCAATATATCTTCATCCTATTTTTGCAATTTATGGGCTGTCCAAATTGTACTCTGCATTATTGTCTGACATAAACTATGATATTTATTTCATTGCATCATTCCATCAATATGAGATAAGATTTATGTAGATTTATGTACATAGTCAAAGATTTTCTGCCCTCCATGTGTTTTCCGATGCAAATTTTGATTGCAGTTACTCTCTTTTTGTCTCCCACTGAATGCTAAAATAGATGCTTGTACATTCATTTATTTATTTACCATTGTAAAAGTTGGCACAGATGAAATAAAGAGTTGAAATGCTTGTACATTTATTCATTTTTACCATTGACAAAGTTGGCATAGATGAAATAAAGTGTTGAAATTGGAAGTGTTATATTTAATATGAGTAGATGAATCTTACTGTAACATATTGAACATGGAAAAGAGATTAAGTGTTAAGTCCATAAAAAAGTGTAATGAGATAGATGCATAGCATAAGACCAAAAATTGTTACATAAGATTATATCATTTATAATGTGTGTGTTTGAGAGAAAATACTATAAAAAATTAAATAAAAAAAATATAAATATATAATTTCATCATTAAAATTATTATATAAAAATGCTCAAACAATCTTCTTTAAATTAATACAAAATTATATAAAAAGAAAATAAATATTTTACCATTATTTGATATGCTTGAGAATATGGGCATACAATTTTCACTAGCATGATACAACTTATAGTAAAGTGAAAAATAAAAGATTTTGTTTTTGCTTTTGAGATAGTCAATTACAATTGCGTGAATTATTGCAGTTGACATCTTGTGAAAATGTGACAGAATACGGCAAAGTCTTCATTTATTCCATATGGCAGGATAAATTGAACTTAGGACAGGCAGTTGAGTGTTGCCGTTGATTTATCCTGCCATATGGAATAAATGAAGACTCTGCCGTATTATGTCACAACTTCCAGAGATCCAATTTCCCCAAATCTCATTGTAGTTCCTTGGAAGATGAACTGAGGTGAAGCAAGTAAAAATGCAACTGAATTAATTGCCTGCAAATTTATGATGAACATTCCCAACGCTGCCAGTATTATGATGTCAATGAATAGTCCACGTGTCATTCAACTAATTAATAGACTTCAAATTTGTTTGTAAAGATAAAATTCTTATTTTTTGTAGTGACTATTGGCAAAACCAACCAATAGAAAAAAAGATAAAACATATTTTATTTATTTGAAAAACAAAGAATTTAATATAGACTACATAGAATTGAATATAGACTATATACAATTGGTTGTCAACTTTTAAATTCTAGTTTTTCATTGGTGGCACTGTCAATGTCAGCCCAAGAAAATTGTATTGAATGGATGCATAATTTTTCTACATGTGGTAGGAACTAATAAGAACATACACAAACATTGAATAAAAGAATTTGAACAAACTCCTCCATTGTGATATTTGTTTTTTCAAATAAGGTTTTAATTATTTTTTAGGTTTTCTGTTATTGATTTAAAATTTTAACTAAGAAATTAGGAGAGGTTTATCAAAAATAGATAAGAGAATGAAGATAGAAGGTAGTCTTTTCCCTGATTAATGTAATTTTATTATTCAATCATAGGAATTAGGAATTTGTATTTTTTTCTCTTTTGCTTATAATTATAATTTGGACTATGCACTATACTTTGAGTATATGTAATCAAATTTTAATATTTCGATTTGGTGTTTAAACAATGTTAGGGACTTGCTTTGAAGAGGTTGTACAACAAAGCTTCCTAATGGTGATCAAGTCTGACAAAAGATCTAAAATATGTAGAATGCTTATGTGATCAGGTAGGAACCTTTAGGACTTACCTTGTGGAGGTTGTATAGAAAAAATTCCTTGATGGTGGTCAAGTCCAACAAAAGACTTAAAATATTTTAGTTAATCCTTAAGAATACATATATAAATGTCTATGTGAATAGATTGTATTATCTATTTGACTTTTTTAATACAACTAAGGAGGTACAATAATTGAATTATGAGTACTTATAATGCCTATGGTTCATGTTGTGTTATACATTGTACGTACAAGTTATATGTTTCTCTTAGTGTTGTCTAAATGACTACTCACCTTATTAAATAAAGCAAATTTATAATTATTTTTACTATTTGTGCAGGAGTTGAATGTGAATTGCCAATACCCATGATCAACTACCAAACCAAAATATCTTCCACAAGAGAGAAATGGAAAGAATATTTTGCTATGATTAAGGATGCAAGATTGATTGATTAAATATGTAAAATATACATAAGATGCTTTGATTATATAGACAAGGTTGTGAGATAGGATTAGACAAGATCATGGCATGTGTCTTAATCATGTACAATGAGACAAGACCTCAACAATTATTAAATGACTTAGGAAACAAGTATTAAATGTCATGAAAAAATAAGATAGATCACATGACACCTAAGACTTCTAAAAATATTCCTAGGACCTAAGTAAATTTAACATGTAAATAGGACTCACTAATGAACTAGTTAGTTAAAATACCTAGTTACACCAATAATTTATTCATGCAAGTAAAATGCAATAACCACCCTATAATTTTTTGAAAATTTTACAACTAGAAATGAGATTATAATGCAATACCCATTCCAATTTCTTCTCACTTAGTTCCCATAATGGGAAAAGTGAGAGCATATGGTAAACATATCTACATAACAAATTAAATTGCAATAGCTAAAGTAAAGCACTAGGTGGCAAGCTAGTCAATACCACTTATTCAATGGAGTGCATATGTAATATTGAAAGGAAATACACTTCATGCTTATTCAATGGAGTGATTAGTACAATGAAAAGTATAAAACTCCACTTATTTAGTGGGGAGGAAACTAACAATAAAACCACTTGTTCAATGGGGTGAGTAAACTAAGCCATCCACTTATTATGTGGGAATCCATACAAAGCTACCACTTATTCAATGCCTAATGAGTACAATAAAAAAGAGAGCTTATACCAAATACATTAGTGATACTACCATCCAATATTTACAATGTTAGCTCACATGCATCAATTCTAAAGAGGAGTGCAACTGTTGATTACAAAATATCAATAAAGGAAAGAGTTGCTAATACAAAATGTTGGTATAAATTTTTTGTTGTAACACCCCTAGATAATGGAAAATATCATGAAAAAATCACCCAACTATGAAACAATGACAATATACCTTGTAAAAATGATGAAGAATATGTTGGTGCAGGTTTGATATTAATATGGAAACATGCTACAACAAGTTTGAACATCAAGATAGACACTCAAAAATTTATAGCTTGTGCTCAACACACCTTAAATCAATCATAAGCTAAGAACACCACTTCAAAGCACACCAAACTCCACCACAACATGTTGGAAGATAAATATAGTAGTTTGGTAACTGGAATCAAACTTGTGCAGGCCCTATATAAATAGCAATTCACTACAACAAGTTTGAAACAAGAGGAAAATCACCCAACAAACACTCCAAAGTGTTGATTCCACACTCCAAAACTACAACATTAGAACACATCAAATACCTTCATGCTAAAACCCTACAAAATTGGAACTTTGTGGAAGCATAGTGTGATTCTTGAATAGAACCGCTCCAAGTAGCCAGGGATTATCTCTCAAATTTGAAACTAGGAATCAAATAAGGGTTTTCATCTACAAATGATTTAGGAAGAACACTCAGGTTTAATCTGACAACATAAAAATATAAGAAACTTTTAGGATAGAAAATGAGCCCCCAACACCTCATTTTATTGCTTTTTTATTTCTTTAAAAAAATCACTTTTTTTCTTTTTTAAAAAATGTTTTTTTTTTCATTGCTTTTCCCAAAAATACCATTTTTTCTCAAAAAAATTCTTTTTGATTTTTTGAATTAAACAATTCATTGCATACAAAAGACCCCTTTATGCCTAGGCATGAATCTATTTAAAATTCTTAATCACTTTTCAAACGATCTATTACACTAAGTTGTCATTTTATTGTTTATCAACATTAGACAATATTAGTGAAATATCAATTAATAAATTAATAACACCCAAGTTGCAGAAATTACTGCAAAAACATCATAATCTAATTCTGACCACACCATGATGAAACTAAAGATTAGGAAGATGATTGGATCCAACTCTATGATTTACTAAAAATAGGAATTCTCTCTAAGAAGTTTGGAGAAAACCGCAAAAGTCCAAAAATATTTCTAAAAAAGTGTCATTGTGATTTATATCATTGGTTGGGCTCATTGCCAAATATAAAAAATCTTTAATTATTGAATTGGAAACCTCCAAGAACTTTGGATTCCCCCCTTATCTTACCAATTACCCTACAAGACTCATGACCAAAACTAAAATCTCACAAATCAATTTGACTTGAAGTGGGGACATTATAGTCCCTCCCTAAAATTGCTTTTCCTCAAGCTATCTACAATCTCAAACATTTGACTGATCTTGAATCATCAACATGATTCTAGGATCCCAAACCAACTGAGGAGGTTTATAGCTCCTACTTGATGTTCTTTGTTGCGATACATCTACAAATAAAACCTCATTTACTCAGCCAACAAAGCAACATTTTTTTGTAAGTAACAAGCAAGCTCCTCAAAATTTGGCTTTCCATTACTATGATTTCTTTACACAATTTAAATAATTTTGAGGATTTTATTGATATCCCTCTCAATTTCAACCTCTTGACTTCTAGTATGATAGTCATAATAACATGGTTGTATATTGTCCAAACCACAAATGCAAGCTAAAAGTAAAGAATGACAACTATTTGGTGCCTTTTCAAGCGATCGAATGTTTTAAAAATACATGAAATTGCAATCGTTCAAGTTTTTAATCAACAACTTGCAATTGGATATTCTTGAAAGAAAAATAATTACCAAAACAACTAAAAAATCCTCAACCAAAATGAAAAATTTGATCATTCCATCAACTGAAAATGTTTTTCCAAGAGTTGCCAACTTAGTAGAACTCTAAATCCCACTTAAAATCTCTCTCCAATCCACATGTAAGAACATGAATGGAATCATAAGGTGGATGCATTAAAAGGTAACAATAATATTTTTGTCTTTTTTGTCTATAACCTCTCATAGTATACATCTCTCATTATCATTAGTTTCTAATAACCCATGTTGATGATCCTTGGCATAGATACTCATCCCTAAAGTGGCTCCACCATACTAAGGCTATGCTACACTAATCTTCATATGAACTTCACTTAGAGGTTTTTTGGTGATGCTTGAAATTTGAAAACTAATTCTATCCACCCCATCATCCTGTAAACCACAATAGAACTCCTCTCCTTGTAGTGAACCCACAAATTCAACCATCATGCCATGATGATCCAATCCATTATGATATACTATAGGATGAAAACCATCTTGGGAGAGTTTTTCTTCCCAAATACTATCAACGTGCATCTCATAAAGAGGATTATGAAATGCTAACTCTACATCCAAATCAAAAAGAGGATGATCAAAAGTTTGGAAGTTATTCCCACCTTGTTTTGACCTTGTTTCTTGCCCATGATTGGATATTATTTGCATAATCTTGCATGTGGCAACACAAGGCCATCCTTTGGACATGCCTCTTAGCATAATATTCCTTTCATTATCTTGGAATTTTAGCTCCATTCTCACCTAAGGAACGAAGCCATTTCATACCAAGAACAACATCAGTATATGTCATACTCAAAACATAGAAACCATCATTGATTTTGTAGTGGCCCAATAAAAATCTCAACTATGGGATATTCCTCAAGTAGGGCATAATGTTACCATTAGCAACCATGACTCTAAAGCCTCCAAATTTTTTAGTCTTGAGCCCTCTTCAGGCTACAACCTCCTCATCAATGAAATTGTGTGTAACACATGTCAGTGAGAGCAATAATTTGCTACCCTTTCAACATCTCTCTAACCCTGAATGAATCATTTATTTTTAGACTTGAGAGTCTAGCAAGGGTATCTCCACTTTCCTTTTCTTCATTAGACTCTTCTAATGATTCATCTTCCTCACTTTTCTCCATTTCAACTTGCTAGTCTAAATTTTATGATTCAAAATTATCAGTTGAATATGCTTTCATTTGATGATTTTTTCCTTTCTCAAAAAAATTATCCCCTAGGGACCATGGCCCCTTGCATGTAAAATAAATATTCTTCTTCCTTATCTCCTTTCTAAGGTCTTCATCCAACTTATTTGAAGAGAATTATTTGGGATGATTTGACTCCTTGTTATCATGCTTCCTTTCCTTATTGTGATGAAATGTCTTAGATGATTTTTTTGGAGCAACAAGCTTTATACTCCTTGTTTTCCTTATTACTTCTTGTAAAGTAAGTGGGTCAAAATCCTTTACCCACCCTCTAATTGGCTCCATGATCCCTTCACTAAAATGGACTGTGAGTCTCCTCTCTATGATGTTTGGAACCATGATGGAAAGTATCTAGAACTTTGAGATGTAGGAATCCATATTACCATGTTGTCTCAACTAGGAAAGCTTTTTGAACTACATCTCAGGGTCTTTCCTATCAAATCTCTTGATGATATTGTTATTAAACTCATCATAGGTGGTGATAAAATTGTGGCCTAGTGTTAACAAGCCATGGTTCTACCACTCATGTGTTTCTCCATCCAAATGTAGCATAACAAGCTTAATGACATCCTCCTCCTACATGGGACTAAGGGACAAATAGTTGTCCAACTTCTAAACCCAAGCACAATTGTACATTTCTCACTCCCATAAAATTGTGTTAGAGTCATCTTCCCTAAAGCTAGATGGCAATCTCTCTACACCATGGGACCTTTTTTGTCAACTCTTCCACCCCTCTTCTTCTTTTGGTTCATAAATTGATCTAATGTCAAAATATCATGGATCTCAAATGAAAGAGCCACATATTTTGCATAAATGGTCCTCACTTCATCTGCCATGTAAATATAGGCTTTTGGAACAACATGACCCTCATGTGGAAATGTAGGTTGGAGAGGCCTTGAATAGAACTAAAAGTTTCTCTAATTGTATGTCCATTATCACTATGTTGATTGTTGGTGTTAGAGTGACTAGTATCACCATTCTACACTAGGGAAGCCTACTATATACATTGATTCATCTTAGCTAATGTTTGTAACACCGTGTCAAGCATAATGTCAAACTTCCTCTCTACTCCAAAATTTGGAATATCTGGTTGGGTTGGTCCCTTATCTTTTCCTACCATATTCTTTAAAGAATTGTCATTGTCACTAGCAAAACTCTGATAAACTCTTACAAACTTTGAAATTGTCTCTACAACTAGGGTTTTAGGCAAAGGATAAAGTTGTATTTTTTTAATCTTTGTTGCAATATATAAAATTCTCTATTACTCATAGAAAAATTTGCAACTACTCAACATGATTAAAGACATGAATTAGTAAGATCTCCAACTCTTATACCACTATAACAACCACCTTATAGTTTTTTGAAAATATTACAACTAGAAATGAGACTACGGTGAAATATCCATTCCACTTTTTGGTCACCCAGTTCCTATGATGGGCAAGATGAGAACATGTGATGAGAGGATCTAGATAACAAATTAAATTGTAGTAGTTGAAGTAAAGCACTAACCAACAATCTAGCCAATACCACTTATTTAGTGGAGTACATGTGTAATACTGAAAGGAAATACACTTCATTCTTATTTAGCGAAGTGATTAGTACAATGAAAATTATAGCACTTCTAGACTTATTCATTGTGGAAGAACTTCCACTTATTCAGTGTGGAGGCAATTCACAATGAAACCAATTGTTTAGTAGGGTGAGTAAACCAAAAAATCCACTTATTTGATGAGAATCCATGCAAAAATACCACTTATATAGTGGGGTGAGTACAATAACCAAAGATTTTATTCCAAATACACTTGTTGTACTACCATCCAATATTTACAATGTTAGCTCACATACATCAATTCCAAAGAGAAGTACAATTGCTAATTACCAAATGATAAACGAAAGAGCTACTAATATAAAGTGTTGGTATAAAGACAACTATTATAACAACCCTAGATAATGGTAAATATAATGAAAAATCACCTAACTATGAAACAAAAGCAATATACATTGTATAAATGATAAAAAATATGTTGGTGTGGGTTTGATATTACTCTAGAAATACATTGCAATAGGTTTGAACAACAACATAAACACTCAAAAATCTCGCCATCTCATGGTCAACACACTTTAAATCAATCTTGGGCTAAGAACACCACTTTAGATCACACCCAACTCCACCACATGCTAGAAGATGAATATACCAATTAGGTAATTGGAATTAAACTTGTATAAGTTTGATATTAAAAGTGATTTTCTACAACAAGTTTGAAATAATAAGAAAAACACCCACCAAACACTCCAAAGTGTTGATTTCACACTCCAAAATTGCAACATTAAAACAATTCAAATACCTTCATGCTAAAACTAAAAAAAATGAACTTTGTTGAAACACAATGTATTTCTTAAATAGAACCACTCCAACTAGCTAAGAATTATCTCTCAAATCAAAAACTAGGAATTAAATGAGGGTTTTCATCCTCAAATGATTTAGGAAAAATACATAGGCTCAATTCGATAACATAACAATATGAGAAATATTTAGAATAACAAATGAGCCCTCAACACCTCCTTTTATAGCTTTTTCGTTGCTTTTTTGAAAAACACTTTTTTTTCATTACTTTTCCAAAAAACAACTTTAATCTTTTTCTAAAAATACACTTTTTATTTTTTGAATTAAATAATTCATTACATGCGAAAGACCCCTTATGCCTAGGCATACAACTATTTAAAACACCTAATCACCTTTCTAATGAGCTATTACACTAAATTGTCCTTTTTATTATTTCTCAAGATTAGATGACATTAGCGAAATAATTAATAATTTCATAACTCACCCAAGTTGTGAAAAGTACTCCAACAACATCGAAATCTAATTCTGACCACACCATGATAAAACTAAAGTAGTACAAAGATGATTGGAGCCAACTCAGTGACTTACTAAAATAGACATGCTCTCCAAGAAGTTTGGAGAACACCTCCAAAAGTCTAAAAACACTTCTAAAAGTGTCATTTCTATCCATACTTCTAATTGGGCTCATTACCAAATATAAAAATCCTAAATTACTAAACCTCTACGACCTCCAAGAACTTTGGAGTCCCCCCTTCTCTTACCAATCAACCTACTAGAATCTAGAATTGAGCTAAAAGCTCATGAATAAATTTAGCTCAACTTGGGGATATTACAAAAAATAATAAGGATCAAAACTAATAAAGCAAGCATCAAGATTGAAAATTTTAGAATTTCAAATGTTGTGGATGTGACCATGCATGGTTTTGTCCCTTGTTTCGAGAATTAAAATAATAGAATTTTAAATTTTATGAATATGATTGTGTATAGTTTTTTCCCCAAGTGTGTTAGCATCATAAATGAACATATGGTGGAAATGAAGATTTGATCCCTTTCTTTTTGTATTGATCAAAAGATCAAATCCTATTAACTATTTGATTTTGAGAAGATAAATGATCAATAAGTTTTGGGTTTTGTATCAATTTATGCACCAAAAATATCTCAATTATGAGGTCATTTATATACTATTTTTTTAAAAAAATTTATAAGCACAATAAACTTTTCCTCCATCCTTAATGTGGGATATATGAGTATGAGACTTTCTTCCTTGGTATTGTTTGTGTATCATCTCTACTTCCCATCACATTAATTACTCTAATGCTACTATTGCTAAGCTTTCACATAAAATCATTCTTATTTGTATTAATAATAACAAGAAAGTTAACAAGAAGAGGTGGGTATCCATGCTTCCAATAAAAAAACCACTATAAATTCCATGAAACAACCCTTAATTCATATTATGTTCTAATCCTTAACTCAACTCTTCCTTCATCTTGACATGTTCATTTCAACCCTCTTTAAACATGATATCCTTAATATACATCTATAAAAAATTACACAAGGGAAAATGCATAGAGGAACTTGAAATGGCCATTTAATTTCACATATTCTAGGTTCACATATTCTAGGTTCAGGATGAGATGATGACCTTCCTTGTGTGTTCCAAATCATTTTTTATGCTAGTAAATTATTGGTAAGGTATCTTGAAGCACACCATTGTTCCCTTGCAAGTTGTACTTTGGGATATTTATGGAGAAATAAATTCTCCCCACTTTAAATGTAGATTTTATTTGGTGGTGTAATTTCTTTTGATTTGTTCAATATATTTTTAATTTTAGTTTTTAATTCTACAAATATTTTTTAATTTGCTTTTGAATAAATATATAGCTTAAGTCTTTTAACTTTAATAGCTGGGAAACAAATTCTTGTTATATTTTTTTATGAAATATTAATCTAAATAAAAAATAAAATGTCAATATAAACTATAGAGAATATTGAAACAATAATTTCACAAATTATTTTCTTATGACTAGTGTGAGAGATCTAAAGTGAATTTCTACACTTAAAATTAATGTGAGAACAAAAAAATATAAAATATAAAACAACAAAAACCTTATTATTATCATAGGCATATGAAAAAGAAATTATAAAATACAAAAAAATCCTTTGAAGAGCATGCAAGGTTTTAAAATCTCACAATTAAAAATATTATTTTATGTAGATTAAATTTGATGACTATGAATCTTCCTCCCTTAAGTTTCAACACATCGATCTCCAATTTTTTATTTTTATTTTTCTAGTCCTCTTTTATAAACTTGGTGGGTGGAGCTATTAAATGCATGTTTCTAGTCTGTTGTATGTTTCTTAAAACTACTTTAAAGCTAAAGATGAAACACCATTTAGTGAGGGAAAACTTGGCTAAACTAGATTGTCAAACTTTATACACTAAGGAGATATGTTGTCATTAATTGGATTGCACAAATTTATTTATCTAGGTTTATTATGAATTATTTTAATGTGAGTTTTTAAATTGGTGAATTTCATTGCAGTCTATTGAATCAATCTCTAATTGGATGACTATAAAATCTTATTCAAGTAAAATATAGCAGATCATAGAGTTTGATATGAATGTTGGTGAAAAAATTCTACATAATTTTATGTCATAAGCATTATAACATAATTTCATGGATTGTAGAAATATCATGTTTCTCATAGACTTTTCAAGACAAGTTGCATTGTAATGCATCAATTTAACTTTGAGTCAAATACCAAATTTGAGTGTTAATTTTATAGATTGATTTAATAACCAAATATTTTAAAAGCAAAGATGCATCTAGCTTTATTAAGCTTTGATTAAATGAATATTAAAGCTCAACTAGTTGAACTTGTCTAGATTAAATATTTTAGATTTTAGAAGTCTAGTTGCATTGCAGGTCTTTAAATTAATATTTGACATAAGGGATAATATTTATTCCTAGATTCATTTTGATGAGTTGTAAAGACATGTCTCAATTTATCTAGATGAAATATTTTAGATCCAAAAGGTGGATCATATCTTCCCTTAATCCTTTTTAAACTTGATATAAATATTTTGAAATATTATTGTGGGTTTTCATTTATTGAAATGGATGAATATCTAACAATTGATATTCTATCTCATGCTCTCAAGGAGCAGTTTAGAGCACATGTTCATTAATGCTCATAAAATAATTTGATACATTTGATTAATTTTGATTAGATTGTTGTTGAGGAGTCCTTAATATGGTATATCTACATTTATTAGCTTCGTTCCACTATTTCTTACCATCCCTTCTCATTATTCCTTCATCCACTTTACTTAAAAAATATCTTACTCTAGTTTAATTTCTTGAGTTGATTGACAAGATTAAAGTAACTTTTGGATAACAATTGGTAAAGGCCTATGAGAGTTAAATCGATCGCTTCAATAATAATCATTTCATGTAATATCTTTTAGCTTGCTAAAAAAATCTTTATGGATGGTCATTTTTAAGAAATATCACCCAATAAAGAATCACTAATAATGCTAACAAGGGAGACAATAAAGTAGATTTTGAGCAACTAGAATAATGGATTATTTTATGCTTTACCAAATGTCATAGTGTTTTCTCATTGTTTGTTATAAGACACTAATTTTAACACACTATAGGATGTTATAAGATATATTACTTTTAAGACCAATTGGAGGATAAATCATGGGTTCAATCAATAATTTTGGATGTTAGGACACATTATTGATTACTATCATGGAATGCCTATATTTAGGAAGTTGGTTGATTTGATTCTTATGATAGAACCTATGATATATAAGAGAGGTGCAAGATGTGTTAGAGTATTTACTTTCTATTATGGGTTGCCTAACTATGACTACAAAGGTGTTCCAAAGTTTTTATATCATGGTTTTGACACATAGTTTTGGGATTCCACTTGGTGATTCTTATGTTTAACTTTTTTAATAAATTGGAGGCATGAGATAGAGGTTTATAAGGTTCTTTTATAAGTGCCCTTATATTACCAAATTATTGTTATTAAATGGGATAAGTGAATTATTTCAAGTTACTCTATTTTCAAAGATTAATACAAGCTCGATGGTCTCTTTGGTGGTGGATTTTTTCTCACAAGATTTTGTCTACATATATCCAATGCTCATATGGTTAATATTTTTTTATGTTTAATTATCCATTATTTTATTGATATTATATGGTTTATCACATGTTTAGTTAAATTAAAACACTTAATTGCTAATATTGTCATTGTGTCATTCACCCTATATTCAACATTTGGTATGAGAACTATGGCTTGATTTAGAGAGGGATACATTTCTTGTAGTTTTGTGGTTGTGGTGGGAGTATTTGGTTTAGTGGTTTTTCAAATTTGAGTCTCGTTTGAGAATCATGGAAAACACGTATTCAAAGATTGATAAGTTCAAGGGTTATAGATATGATTTATGAAAACTAAAATATAGGATCTCTTTAATCAAAGAGGTCAATGTATTTGTAAAGAATTTATATTTTTTAAAATAAAAATAAAGGAAGGAGACTTGATATCCAATAATCTGAATGTTTTTAATCATATTCTAAGTTAGCTAGGAAGTATATATGTTAATTCGATGAATAAAAAAATCTATTTTATTTCTTTTCTCTTTACCCAAGTCTTGGGAGAACCTAATAGTTACAAATAATGGTGGTATTGTAAAGCCCAAGATGGGTGCCCTTTTTGTTTCTTTTCTCAATAAGGAAATGAGTAGTAAATCCATGGACACGGGTTCCACAAATGGACTACAAGTTTAGGTAGAGAAAAAGAAAAAGGTGGTATGAAAAGAGGGATAAGGGGAGATACAAGTCAAAAGGATGGTCTAAAACTCTAGTAAGAGTAGAGTGAAGTGTTGGAATTGTGGGAAGAAATAATATTTGATGAAGGAATGGAAAAATAAGAAAAATATTTATGACGATTTCTCTATAGAAAAATCCTTTGATGATGAAAATAATGCAACAATCAGTCCAATAACAACAAACCAACAACCAAAAAGCAGCCAAAAAGAAGGCAACCAACCAACAACACTACATATTGTTCAGTATCTCTATAGCCTCCACTTCACTAGCAGCCACCTTCTGCACATCATCCACAGTATCAAACACCTCTATACTAGAGGCCCTGCTCTGAGCTTTCATTATGTTTCTAGTTCTAACCCTCAACCCACAAATTTTTACCTCACCACTCAAAACACTACCTTTAACACCACCCTTCTCATCGACACAATCCACATCTGGCAACTTACCCACAACAATAGTATCATCAGCAAGACACAATATCATTTCTCTTTTTTGTAGTACTCACAGGGGAGATCACCTTGGCAGAGTAAAAAATCCCCAAATTAGAGACATCTCCACTATTCATCACAACATTCCACATTTTATCCATTTTATCCTCAAGGGATAAGATTCTCCCTTCCAAGTTTTGTTTCAAATTGATGGTTTCCTTTGCCATAGTATTAACCACATTATTAAGTGATTCCAACAAATCATCAATTTGGATTTGGACAGAAGGGTCCTTGGCCTTACTCACAATACCTCTAATTCTAACATTAGACCTATTAATCTCATGGAAGAACCACTTAAAAAGTTTAAACAACACAATAGCACTATCATGAACCGAGCCCAACACATCAAACAACTTCTCCTTGTCAAAGTTTTCAATCCCTTTCCCCACAACAACATCCTCATAAGAAGAACTAACATGAATCTTATCAGCAAAAACATCCTTACGTTTATCGACGAAGATAGGAGTCTTCATCTTTCGAATGTAGCAGGCGACTTCCTCTGCTACAACCTTCCTTTTCATCAACCTATCCACATCCGCTTTGCTAGTTTCCATAGTATGTCCTCTACCAATAGCCCTTTCCTTCCCCTGCTACAACCCAATGTCAACACTTAGAGAAGCCTCACCAAAGATACCTCCAGCCAAGGAAAGAGGGAAACCCTTCTCCAAGAGTTGGCCAATAGTTCTCAACACCCTTCTCTTCTGGCTCCCATCCTTAGTCTCTTGCAATTGCCTAGTCACCGGGGGAGGAGAGGAAGCTTCCCCATAAAGTTCATTTTTGTCCTTAACCCCCTTAGGATGAACATTCACAACCACCTCGTCACTACATGTCATATAGCCCTCTTTGTCATCTGGCTTCCTTTTCCAAGTCTTACCCGGAACTCGCGAATTGGCACCCTCCTCAAAAGAGGCATACAAATCTAGGACATAATCAACATCATCATCCATATCAGACTCAAAATATTTGTTCAAAATAAGCCTCTTCTTAGATTTTTTACTAACCCTTTCCTCTTTCGACTCCATCTCATACCCCTTCGGACATTTAGCAATATTTTAGGGCCTAATAGTACAAGGGTTCCTACTTAATCCCAACTCTAATTTATCTTAAAAATGGAAACTATGCTCACACCAAGGTTGTGCTAGTTAGTATAATCCTACCTAATTTTCTTAAAACTAGGTATTGGACATCTTTTGATAATACCACAACCCTACTTAGAAGAAGCATTAGGTATCTTTAAATCCTTTCCATTATAATTTAGATTGTTGTGTATGCTATAATTAAGATATATTTTATTATGGGTATTTGTAATTATATAGACACAAATAATTCCTCATATTATCATATTATTATTCATATTATCATCCACCATATTCATTATCATTAATTATCCATTATTATTAACTATCTATTATTGTTAATTATTCAATTAAGATGAGCTATTTATCCAATTAATTAAATTAATAAATCCATAATTATCCCTTCACAAGTTAATTCATTCACTAGTTTAGCAACTTCCTCATTGATAAATTCATTATATAAATTAAGAAATTTATAATTATCTTCTCACAAGTTAGCTCATTCTTAAAATTAGTGACTTTCTTAGCTAATTATCTATTTAATGAATTGAATAATTTATTATTATCCTCTCATGATTTCAAAATGGAAAATATCTCAAATAATTTCAATTAACTCATCTACTTCTTCAAGTCAACTCTTGATCTTTGATTGAATCTCCATCATTTCATTTGATCTTTCAAAAACATAAATTCATCATTTTTGTCTAGCTCCATCTATGTTCGATCAATTGATGCAGGAAATACATGCATACAATTCAACAAACCAATGGACTCCTTGTTAAGCAATTCACTAACTTAGATGTACTACATTTAATTTATCAATTGGGGAATCATAATTTCTTGGATGATGGTTGCACTAAATGTGCAACTAAGAATTCTAAATTTCTCCTATGCAATTGTGTATAACAGAGTTAAAAAACACTTCATATGAAAGCAACTTAACTGAAAACAACTTTATCTACAACAAGCCTAATTAAATAAAAATTGCTACAGGAAAATGCCCCTATGAGGGTAGTGATTAATGATTCAATTGTGTTGCAACTACTTAAAATAACTATGATAACAATGAATTACTACTTCAACAATTCAATTCAACTTTAAATTAGGAAATTCAACTTTGTAATTTATTCTATTATTAGTAATAACCTAAACTATAAGAAGCATTATAGTTAACTCAAGTGTCATTGCTTGAGTCATTGCAATCCCACTATATCCCTCTTAAATATTAACTCAAAATTTTATGGAAAATACTGAATCCAACTTTTTTTTGTAATTTGAAAAGATAAATTGAGAATCAAGTATCAAGTTGATAGGGAAAGTAATTTTATATCTAAATCTACTAACACTAGAATATTAGATTCTCAACCTCTCACAAGATCTAACATTGTAATGCCCCTAGCAAAATCTGGCTTTGTTTTCACCTTTCTATGCCTTGGACATTTAGTCAAACAATTGTCTTGTAAAGTTTGAACTTGTTGTTTTGAGTTTTGAGTTTGCTTTGCTTGTTTTGTTTGATGCAAATCATATTGGGAAATGACTTGAAAGAGATATCTAAATCTACTAACACTGGAATATTAGATTCTCAACCTCTCACAAGATCTAACATTGTAATGTCCCTAGCAAAATCTGGCTTTGTTTTCACCTTTCTATGCCTTGGACATTTAGTCAAACAATTGTCTTGTAAAGTTTGAACTTGTTGTTTTGAGTTTGAGTTTGCTTTGCTTGTTTTGTTTGATGCAAAGATATTGGGAAATGACTTGAAAGAGATATCTAATGAAGAAATAATATAGAATGCAATGCTAAAACTACATGTATCCTTTTAACTAATGTATATGACTGGAATATCATGAGAAATGCTCCTAGACATTAACACAAACATTTACCATGCAAACTAATGATTGAAATATGCAAACATGACAATTGAAATATTGTCAAACAATTGAGATGCAACCTTATTTCTCCTTTTATTGAATGGTTGGTCTGATTACAATGAATGCAAAAATATGCCAAGACTCTTGGCTTACAATATCTCAAATGATGCACCTACAATGGCAACAATTTTTTGTGTGATATAGTAATGCATGAAATATACCAAACACAATGAAATAACTTGTAACCATATGCTGATATGACTAAGATATATTGGCAGCCTTGCTCACAATTGAGAATCCTCCAAAATGTTGAATCATCTTTTTCTACAGGTGCCAACCCTGTTTTGAAATGCAGCCTTCAATAATAAAATAGAGAAGCCTCCAAATGGCTCCAAGCATCACCAAACATCATCACCATGGCTCCTAGATTGGAGTGATCCAATACCCACATAAAATTGATGCAAGGTGAGACAGTTGTGAACACAATTAAAGTCTGAAAATCGTCCTCCTTGCTGACAACAGTATGACTGTAAATATAAATTAGAATGTAGACTATGCCAAAATCATCCTAGAATGAAGAGATCGATGCTGCCCCAAACTACAAATGATCTGTAATGCAATCCCTAAATTTTCCTTCACCAAATCAAACTTGTATGTCTAAATGATGAACTCAAAAATTCTATACTTGTAGTCCTCTAAATTTGCAATACAAATCGATTTCATTGAACTCCACAAATTTGGCCAAAGGCCACAAAATTTGCACAATGAAGAAGACTGAAATATCTCCCTCTCCCAACTCCAACTAGGATTGATGTTTCACAATCAAAACTAGTACCTTAGAGTCTTCAAACCCTTAGGAAAATTATGAAATTCTTCAATAAGCACAATGTAGAAACCCTGGATGGATTCCTCCATAAACTCCAGCTAGGGTTGATCTTTCACAACCGAACCTGGTACTCTAGAGTCTTTAAACCCTCAAGTAATGCAAGCCTCATCTTCTACCATGTAGGTATGAGAAATAAAATTAATCCAAGACATGATGAAATGGCTTGCAATTAGCTCCTTATAAAGAACTCCCATTCACCTCCAAGAAACTTCTAGAATAAAATATTATTTTAATCTTTTAAGTGACTTTATGATTTATTATTTTATTTAGTCACTTTATTAAATTAATTAAATATAAGGTCACCTTTAAATATTTATTTATTGTGATAACCTTACAAATAATTAATTTAATATTCCATTTTAATTTAATTAAAATAATCAATTAGTCATCCTTATGAAATATCATTAATTTGGACAACTTAATCAATTAATTAAATTAAATTATTTTGCCTCCAAATCAGGGACAGGGAAAACATATATACAAGATCTCAAGAGTAATTATTCTTGGACTCAAAATAACTTGTAAACAACTATCAACTCTCCCAAAAATATAGGAAGAGGACTCAGTCTTATTCTAAAAAGTAATAGAAAGCTAAACATGTGGAGGTGAGAGTGTCATAATCACATTAAGACTTTGCATCATAAACAAGACATTAATAATTGAAAACATGCTCAATAGGGCATAAATTATTTGTGATCCATGACCACTATTATTACAAATATCTTCTTTGCTCCACGACTATCTATATCATGTGACACATCATTAAAAATAGAATAATCTATTCCATAATCTTTGACTACTACCTCCATCAACTATGAAAGACTCCATGTGTTGTAGGTGATCATCCCCTTGGCTATGGGCTAATCCTTTATTGTGGGCTGACGTATCCTTTTTTGTAAGTTGGCAAATCCTTTGTTGTAGGGGTTAGTTTATTTCAAAGGCATCTCTTCATCATTAATAACCATAATCAACATAAAGATCTATTTAAATTTCATAGCATTTAGCAATATAATATATATCATCATACTTTAAATACTTAAAATAAGTAGGAAAGTATGATCAATGTCTTTGAAACCATAAAACATATCATAAAAAGTATGGAACTTAAACAGGGAAAAGAGGACAATTCTAAGACTCATCATTTCCCCCAACTTAGTTTGTTGCTTGTCCACAAGAAATTTAGGGCCTTTGATTATACTATAATGCAGTGTCTTTGTAGTCCATAGTGTTAGTAACTCCTTCTCCCTACTTTAGGTAGAATCCTTTTTGTGAAAATATTCTCTTCCATTTGACTTGTTTTGTTGTCCCTTGTTCTCCCTTCCTTCTTGTCCAATGTAGAATTGGGTAAAGGAGAAGAGGAGGATGAAACATCAGAGGAAACCAAGTAATCTACTATTGAAGGGAAGCCTTGATGTATTTATGCACCCTTATGACTGATGCTAAGTAGTTAAAAACATAATGGGGCTCTTTCCTTTTCAATTCTCAAGTCAATTCATTCCATCTATATTGGGAGAATTTGAGTGCTTCTTTTCTTGTTCCAAATGCCAATTCTTTAAATCTATTATAGTATTTTTCCCTTCATTCCATGATTTTATTTTCCACCCCAAGTCTATCCACCAATTCAATCCATTCAGGACTACCTGATTGGGGTATTCTACATCTACTCTAATCTCGAGGGGAAGTGACTTCTCCCTTTCATGATAATGTTACCATAAGAGGCCTCTTTGATGTTTATTTCAAATGAACAAGGCTAGTGCCTTTATCTGAACATCTCCCACAAAAAATATGCTGAAAATTGAGGTAATTATGTAGCTTAATACTTTGTAAAACTATTATACTGTAGGTCTAAATAAGTGTTCTTTGTTACAATTTCTTTGTGGATGATTGTCTATTTAATCAATTTTACCAATTGTTGAAAGAGACAGAAGATTGTAGAAGAATGAGACAAGAAGATATAAGTGACACAACATATACGTGGAGAAACCCTTTCGAGAAAAAACTCCAACACCATAATCAATAGTGCTTGTATTATTTAGCCTTAGAAAAAGATTACAATAATACTATATCAATCCTTGATTGATATGCTTCCTTGCATTCTACAATATTTTATCTACTTCTACAAGTGGTAAAATGAATTAAATAGATAATCATCCACAAAGAAATTGTAAAAAAGAACACTTATTTAGATCTAAAATATAATAGTTTTACAAAGTATTAAGCTACATAATTACCTCAAAATATGTAAAGTAAGATCTCCTTCAACACTCCCAAACTAAAGGGATATCAACATCTAACCATTCAACTTATAATGAAACATGGCAAAACTTAGATGTAAACCTCTCACAGAAAGTAGATCAAACTTAGCCAAACATTCCCACAATAGAAGGGAATATGCCCAAATCCACTAACTATCTCATGTACCTCTCCTACCCAAATCCTCATAACTAACTCAAGTTCAAGATTGAAAAGAGAACAATGGAAATACATAAAATCATGCATCTATTTCTCAACAATGCATAAGAGAAGTCAAGATATATCTTAATAATGCATCTAATAATCAGGTGGGCAACACCTCTTAGATCATTTTACCCACCGAGTAGACCAAGAGTGGGATACAAGATTGTCTTGTGCATACAATAGACAGCCTTCTCATCAAGTCTATGATGGAATCATATCCATTTCCAAGTGTAGGCTTCTCAGTCTTTACTGTTGAAAAATATTTACTTACAAGTAACCATTCCAACATATTTCTCTTAACATAAGAAATATCCGACCTAACCCAAGTCTCTCTAGTGTCCATGAGCACCCACTAATAAATCCATGCCAACTTCAAATGCAACCTGCATAATCATGAAGCTCCAAGCAAATGATTAACACTCAAAACTAAAAATAACTACATCCTCTCCAAAGGAAGAACAATAAAACCTTTACCAAAGACTCTAAGGGTCCTCCATGAAACAAGATGTTAAAATCTCTTCAAATCACATGAAGATAACCATATCCTACCAAATCTCCCATTGAACTGTGATACCGAGCTATACATGGCAACAAGATAAACATCAAACCATCATTGTCAAAAAACCCATTGAAACATGTAACCAAGCTATCCATGACATCATGATAACCGTCTCCTAAATGAAGATCATCCATACATGCAAAACCATGGGCTCAAAACCATGAGCTCCAAAATCATGGACCAATACAACTAGCACAAAACCATGTGTTAAAGACCACTAAAGGTTAATCCACTAACTCTAACCCAAGAACTAGTTTAACCCAACTACCCTCCCCTTACCACCCAGGAGAAATCCTCTCTTACTAGGCCTTTCCTTTTAGGGATTGAGCAAGTCATACCAGGTCTTACAACCATTAGCCCAAATACATTGTAACAAAAACACTTATTTAGATCTACAGTATAATAGTTTTACAAAGTATTAAGCTGCATAATTACCTTAATTTTCAACATTTAGTATCAGAGCATGGTTTGATTTGCAGGTTCTCTCTTTGTGGGAATATTGTCTTCTTCTTGAAGGTTCTTATGTTATGAGAGATGCATTTTGCATATCATTGTATGCTTCTTTGACACTGTGATAGAGGAGATAGCCGCATCCTCTATGTGAAGTGCTATAGGAGAACTTGTTAATGTTGTAATCTTGTTTTCAGATTTGACATTACTTGTGTAGTGGGAGTTCTAGAAGGTATATGTGTTCTGTATGAGAGTGAAACCTCTCTTGGACTGGTTACACTTTACTACAGTGAGTTACTTCAAAGGTTTTTTTATGGCATGTCTATGTGTGTTGTTACCTTAGAGTCTTATTTTGTAGGATGGTGGATATACAAGGACTTGTTTGTAGATTTGGGTTGCTATGTTGATAGCATGAAGTTCTACCTATGACAGTTTTGGATGAGCTAGCAACTTGCTATGGTTGCTATTCCAATTTGGAATGAGTGTGGCAATCACCCAAAGTTTTTTGTTATCATTTGAATTTGATGCTTGTGTTCATGAATAGATTGGTACAGGTTTCAATGATAGAAGAAATGGTTACAGAGACTTGGGAAAGGTATTGGTTCTTGGTGCATGAAGGCCATTGGCCTTGAGTCGTGTACTTGATTTATAAGAATGATTCCTTGTTTAGAATAATTGCAATGTATAATGTCAAGTGGGAGAATGTTGGGAATAGGATTCCATTTACTTGCAATCCTAAACATATTTCATGTATCTCCTAAGTCCTTGGAAAGTGTTCCCCAACTCTAGGATAGAAAGAGATTAAATTTGAATGAAATTAACATGTAAATTGACATTTTTAATTATTCCAAAATGATAGGAACATGTGGGGACATCCAAGAAGAGCTCCTACAAAATAGGAGCACATGGGGTACCCACATGGAAGGTGGAACCCACCTTGCTTAAGTTAACTATTTGGAGGATTGATAACACTTCAATAATGCATATAAAAATCTTACAAATTAGGGATTGATATTTACATGAGTGGAGTTCAATTTAGTTCAGTTTAGTTCAATTTAGTTTAGTTTAGTTTAGTTCAGTTCAATTCAGTTATGGTTCAGTTATCTTCAGTTGCATGTAGTTAGTTTGAGTTGAATGCTAGTTGACTTGAGTTGACTTGAGTTGCATGACTAATGACTTTATTTGGATGACATATGGGTATGTGCAGGATCATGATGGGCCAAAAAGTGGCGATATGATGGGTATTTGTAGGGTATTTGGCTAACGAATTTTTTTTTACCCAAATTTTATGAAACGAAAAGGGTTTTTAAAGGATATCCTCAGCTTTGCACCATATAAATTATGCTTTACTTTGAATTTAATAAATAATTATTATTTATTTTCTATTTAAATTATGACTAAAGTCTTGATTGATAGGCTGATTGAAAAACATCTATAGCTTTCAAAAGGTATCACATTTTTTGAATCTGAAACATGTGTCACATTCTATGCTTCATATAATATAGGATTAAAAAATAAATAAATAAATTTCATGAAGTTTTGACCAAGTTAAGGTGGTGAGACATACAGAGTTTTTATATTTTTTAAAAGTTGTAATAAAAAATTCATAATTAATTATTTACTTGGAAAAAAATTACAAAAAAATATGCATCACATCTAGAAATGAGTCCTCTACTTATATGTAAAATCTTATAAAAAAATATTATCATTTTATTGTAGCTTGGGTGGTCAGATAGACACCTACTTCTTATTTTTCCTGAAATTTAAATGCTACTGCATTGAAAATTCAAAATTTCACCAAATACATTTTTTTTCTTTTAAACAAACCTAGTATTTTATAAACTACATTCAATTTTCTACAAATTCTACTTTTACATATTTTTGAAATATTATAGATAACTTATTCAAATTTTTACGTCAAGTTGCCTATCTCTGATTTTTTTGAATTTTTTGCCACTTAAGGGCCTATTTTTTGCATGATGATCCTGCACATACCCATATAACAAGTGGATACATTCAGTTAAGTGGGGATGATCAATCATGCATAATGTTTGCATGAATTGGTGGAGAGATATGTTCTAGTTAACTAAGATTGACTTGGACCCACCTTGGGCGCCCAAGTTGGCATCTTTGAGTTAACAAATTTTGCATAAGAAGATATTTACAAGGCTCAGTTAAATGGGCCCATTCTTCGGTGCAAAATTTGAGGTGAAGTTTGCAAGATATTTTCTTAACCAAAGTTTAGTTTGGGGTGCCTAAATTGAGGAAGACTTTGGTTTGATCATAGATTACAAGCTGGAACTTTACTTACACAATCTAGGTGTAGATTTTTGTGAGGAGCCTTATGCTCTTGTTTTGTACAACTCTTATTGAGTTTACATTCTCATTATTGTCTATTTATTGCAGCAAGTGAATGAGAGTTTGTAGTAGGTTTGTAGGTTGAGCTTATGCATGTGTGAGGGTTTGAAGCATGGTGTGGGATGTGTGGATTCATGCTTGGTCATATGTAATGCATGGATAACTTGTAATTGCAACAAGTGTATGAGAGTTTTGTGTGGGTTGTGAAGAAGGATTGTTGAAGGCAAGGAAGCATATCAATCAAGGATTGATACAATATTATTGTAATCTTGTTCTAGGGATAAATAATACAAGCGTTATTGATTTTGGTGGTGGATTTCTCCATGTATATGTTGTGTCACTTCTATCTTCTTATCTCATTCTTCTATAATCTTTTGTCTCTTTCTACAATTGGTAAAATTTATCTAAATAGATTAATCATACACAAAGAATTGTGACAAAAAAAACTTAATTAAATCTACAATCACATAGGTTTACAAGTTTTAAGCTACAAATTTCACCTTCATTTTCAGCAAAATGGTGGGTTCTAGGCAATATCATATGGAATGACTAGATTATATAAATAAAATTCACATAGATGATCTTGCATGCTTGGGGTGGTAATGATAAGCTTTTAAAAATAATTTTGATAATGATATTGAAATAAGAAGATCACTGACTAACTGACTAAATTGAAAATTCAAAAATTTATCTTGTGAGAATAGGGCATAGACCCTAGCAGGTGGTCTAGATCTCATGAGTTGAACAATCATGTCAGTCATTTCTTCAATTTTTACCATGAATCTCTTAATTTTTGAGTTTTTCTTCTCAATTTCTCTATCATGCTTCACTATTGATTTTTTCTTTCTTTATTCCATTCTTGTTGTAATTGAGAAATCTCTTCCACTTTATCCCATAATTTTATCCCCAAGGTAACTAGAGTTAAGATTTTTGGTTTGTTGGATAATCATTCTATTCATTAGGTTTTGGGATTTTCTTATTTATTTTGATGATGTCTAATTTGTCCAATTTGTCCAAACTTGTTCCTCGCTATTGATAAACATGCAACTGATTTCAACTCTTTAACCTTGTTGTCCAACCCTATTTCTTTTTGTTGGTACCCTTTTAGTTGTTCTTCTAGTTCCTTGGTTTTTTGAAGAGTTGCACACAACTCACTAACTTCCTCTTTATCTTTTTAAATTATTTCCTCTTCATCCTCCACAAATAGGTCTCCATCAGACTCAACTAGGGAAATAGCTCCTCTTGCTTTAGTGGATTTCTAAGACGTTTGGGCTTCTTCCTCATTGTGAATAGATCCTCTTTAGATTCAAAATTTGAACTTGTGTCCAAACACATAAATTTTAGGAACCTGAATTATTCTTTATCAATAGATAAATTCTCCCTTTTTGAGTATGTTTCTAGCTCTATCATAACAACCTTTCTGGTTGAGAATGGGCCTTTCCTCCTACAATTCCCTTTTCTTTTAGGTGATATGACCACCTTTTAAACTATGCATGCCCTTTCTATTACTTTTTGGATATAGAGGAAGAAGGTGTACATTTTCTTTTATGCATTTTAGGAATGTAAGGGTTTTTTGCAAAAGCAAGGGTTTCAAATTCTAGAGGTGTTATGGACCTTGTGCCTAAAAGGTTGTAGGTTGGCTTTCTTGCATCTTTGGTTCTGGTTATGTATCATTGTTGTAGGTAGGTGATAAAACTTGTGGGGAAGAGGTTACATGCTCCTCTTCCCCTTTTGTTGATGGTTCATTCACCCCCTGGGCCATATTTGCTTTAGCTAGCCCAATCCTCAAAGGTCTGTCATTTATGCTATTGCATGCTATAAAATCTTCCCAAGAAATAATTTGGAATTGGGCTATAAGGCTTCTCTTTATCAATAGAGTGACTAAATAATGATGAGACAAAGCATACTGGTTTCTTTTTCTTTTATACTTAGAGGCTTTGACATTCATTTTAGAAAATTATGCAAGAAATTTGGAACATTCACAAGTCTCTGATGGTAAAGGTGACTTAATAGCTTAAAATATACTATATACAAAAGGGATCATCTACAATCATAGGTAAAGTATTTAATTATGTACACAACTATAGACACCCATAACCAAGGTGATGAAAGTAATTTAGTACCTTGGGAAGAGGAATCCAATTCCTCTCTTAGCTGCATGAATTCATTATGAGTTGTAATGGCATTTGCTCACACTAGAAACTACTCCCCAATTGTGGGCAGCCCAAAGACTTCTATAATTGTCGCTTCTAAGGAATCCAATCTTAGACCTCATACTATAGTGTCATTATTCTTAATGTCCTAGAAAAATTGTCAAGTCATCGCCTTAATGAATTCTATAAGGTTAAGAAAGTAATTCAACCATCTGACTCGCAAAAAAATAGGCAAGCATACTTGGTCTTCTAATAGTGCATTATGAGCTATTGGTTCCTTTCTAATAATGTCTCCCCTATTCTGAAATTTTGTAATCTTCTTTAGATGAATTCTTCTTCAACCTACTTGTTTCTATATCTTATTTATCACCTCTCTGAATGGCTATGATATTTGTGTTTGTAATTTTACAATTCTTTTGTTGATGATGCCTTTACCAGAGACTACTTGTGTCAGTATGTGTATATGTAACTTGAAACTTAATCAATTGAATGTTAGCTTATGAAGGTACAAAACTTAGTATGGAATCCCAATTATTTTCCACATTTTTAATTAATATGGAATCCTCCCCCAACTTAAATTGTCAATTTTACCTCCAATGGCATGGTATGCGAAAAGTGTGGAGGGAATTATGTTTAAAATATTATAGATATGTATATATTATAAAATAAAGGTTGAATGACTATTGTTGGTATGTGGCGACTGATCATGCTATATTGTATAGCCCATGGTATACTGTACACCCCAGTACGTATCCTTACCAGGGTTCGGGGGCGACAGCCCCTGAGAAAAAATTTCCTCCTACTTTTTCGCGTTGTCATGGAAAAAGGGAAAAATCAACGAAAAAGGAAAAATTCAATTTTGTAGAACCTAAAATCTGGAAGCTTCTAAGCTTGTTAAAAAGGGGTTCAGATGGGTATTACAGTATGATGAAAAACATGATTATTTCAAAGATTGTAATAAGTTTTGTACTGGATAATAAAAGTATTGGATGGCTGCGGTTTGGTGGATGTAGCTCGAATTGGGTGAACCATGTTAAATTTTTGTGTTATGATTTATTCTGTGTGTGTTTTAGTTTCTTTGTTTATTAATTAAATATGCATTTAATTGTTAAATATCTTCCATCTCTAACCCTAACAAGTGGTATCAGAGCGGGTTGTGTTTCAATTATCGTTTGTAGGAAGGTCTCACAGTTGAATGTGAGCAATGGCAGATGAGGGTAAGAAGGTTGAGAAGTTTAATGGGTAAAACTATTAGTTATGGAAGATGCAGATGGAGGACTATCTCTATCAGAAGGATTTATGGTGGCCATTGGAAGGGAAAACCAAGAAACTCGTAGCAATGTCTAATGAGGACTGGGAGATCTTGGATAGAAAGGCTCTTGGCAGTATTCGTTTGTGCCTAGCACAATCAATGGCATTAAATATTACAACAACAAAGACAAATCAAGAGTTGATGGAAACCATGGAAAAGTTATATGAAAATCCTTCCGCTTTGAATAAGGTATTTCTTATGAAGCATTTATTTAATATGAAAATGGTAGAAGGTGGGCCAGTCACTGATCATTTGAATGAGTTTAATACGGTCACCAGTCAATTAAATTCTATAAAAGTAAACTTTGATGAAGAAGTTAGGGCTCTTTTGATTTTGTGTTCTTTTCCTGAAAGTTGGAATAGCTTGCTAATGGCGGTTAGTAATTTTGTTTCTAGTTCAAATACATTGAAATTTGATGATGTTGTTGGTGTTATATTGAGCGAGGAAATTTGTAGGAAAAGCTTAGGTTGAACATCCACACCAGGCAGTGTTTTGAATGCAGAAAGCAGGGGCAAAACAAAGGAGAGAGGAAACAATTCTGGAAATCGTGGGAAGTCACAAAGAAAATCAAAGGATAAAAGGTCCCAATCTAGAGACAAGAGCTATTGTTGGTACTGTGGTAAGCCGGGTCATTTGAAGAAAGATTGCTGGTCTCAGAAAAATAAAGGAGACAAAAAGGAAGGAAGTAAAGAGGAAAATGTGGTAAGTAATAAATATGATGAGGATGATTTGATTCTTTCCCTTGATAATGCTAATGATTCTTGGGTGTTAGATTCAGGAAATTCATTTCATGCTACCCCCCATAGAAGTTATTTTCTTTATTATGTTCAAGGGGATTTTGGGCTGGTTTATCTAGGAGATAACGAACCCTGTCATATTGTTGGAAAAGGAAGAATCAAGATTAAGTTGAATAATGGGAATCATTGGCTACTACGTGAGGTAAGGCATGTTTCAAAGTTAAGCAGAAATTTAATTTCAGCAGGGCAACTAGATGATGAAGGTTGTGTTGTTACATTTAGTGATAAAAATTGGAAGGTCACAAAGGGTGCCTTAGTGGTAGAAAAAGGTGTGAATGTAGGCACCTTATATCTTTGTACTAGTCATACTATTCCTTCTACTTTAATTGTTACGAAAAAAGGTCAATGTTCAGGAACAGTTGCTGCAGTTCAACAAGTAGAAGATCATACAGTTGCTGTGGACTTTGAATCAACACTGTAGCATAATAGACTTGGGCATATGAGTGCAAAAGGTATGAAAGTACTTCATTCAAATAATTTTTTACCAGGTCTAAAATGTGTTAATATGGATTTATGTGAAAGTTGTGTATATGAAAAACAAAAGAGAGTCAGTTTTCTCAAGGATGGGAAGCAAAAGAAAGATGAGAAATTGGAGCTTGTGCATACGGATGTATGGGGACCAGCTTAGGTATCTTCTCTCAGGGGCTCTCTGTATTATGTTACATTCATTGATGATGCAATTAGGAAGGTATAGATTTATTTCCTTAGGCAGAAATCTAATGTATTTAAAACTTTTAAAAATGGAGAAGCTTGGTTGAGAATGAGACAGGTGGAAGGTTAAAATGTCTCAGATCTGATAATGGTGGTGAGTATTGTAGTAAAGAGTTTAACGATTATTGTTCCTCTAATAGTATTCGTAGGCAGAAAATAGTTCCAAGGTCTCCATAGGAAAATGGAGTGGCTGAGTGCATGAATAGAACGATAATGGAGCATGCACAGACTATGAGATTGCATGCTGGGCTGCCTTTAAAAATGTGGGCAGAGACTGTAAACACTGTTGTTTATTTAATTAATAGAGGTCCCTCTAATCCTTTGGGTTGTGGTATTCCAAAGAAAGCATGGAAAGGTAAGAAGGTAATTTATTCTTTTCTCAAAACCTTCGGTTGTGAAGCATTTGCACATGTAGATTCTGAAAATAGAACCAAGCTTGATGCAAAATCAAAGAAATGTGTATTTGTTGGATATGGCATGGATGAATTTGGTTATAGGCTTTGGGATTTTGAAAATAAGAAAATTGTGAGAAGCAGGGATATCATATTCAATGAGAAAGTGTTGTACAAAGATCTGTTGCTGCAACATGAGAAGAAAGAAAATGATTATGCCGTGTTGGATGATATTCCAAACAATGATGTTTCAGTGGTTCCTCATGCTGGGCAACAACATCAGCAACAAATTCCACAAACTCCTGTTAGACGATCTTCAAGGATAAGTAGATCTCCTAAAATATTTTCTCTCTCTTTGTATACTATTTTGTTAACTGATGCTGGTGAACCAGAATATTATGATGAAACTATGCAGGTGGATACTAAGGTTCAGTGGGAGCATGGAATGGAAGAAGAAATGGACTCTTTACTGAAAAACCAGACATGGGAATTATGCAAGTTGCCTGCAGGTAAAAAGGCTTTACCAAACAAATGGGTTTATAGGCTGAAAGAGGAGGATGGAGGTAAGAAAAGATTTAAAGCCAGATTAGTTGTAAAGGGATTTGCACAAAAAAAAGGGTATTGATTTTGATGAGATTTTTTCTTCAGTTGTTAAAATGACTTCTATTCATATTGTTTTAAGTATTGTGGCCGCTGAAGATTTTCATTTAGAACAGCTTGAATTTAAAATAACCTTTCTCCATGGTGATTTGGAAGAGGAAATATATATGGACCAGCCACAAGGATTTGATGTCAAAGGTAAGGAGAAACTAGTGTGCAGATTGAAGAAAAGTTTATATGGCTTGAAGCAAGCACCTCGACAATAGTACTTGAAATTTAATACTTTTATGGCTGAGCAAGGCTACAATCGGTGTAATTTTGACTATTGTGTTTATTTTAAGAGGTTGGATAATGACAGCTACATTATTTTATATTTATATGTTGATGACATGCTTGTAGCAGGGTCTAACATAGATCACATAAGTGAGCTAAAACAGTAGTTAGCAAAATCTTTTTCTATGAAGGATTTGGGGGCAGCAAAACAAATCCTTGGTATAAAAATTTGTAGAGATAGGAAAAACAAAAAATTATTTTTTATCTCAGGCTAATTATGTTGAAAAGGTGTTGTAGAGATTTCATATGGAGAATGCAAAAGTTGTCAGCACACCTTTGCCTAGTCATGTTAAATTGACTAAGGATATGTGTCCAAAGATACAAGAGGAGGAAGAAAAAATGTCCAAGGTACCATATGCTTCAGCTGTAGGCAGTTTAATGTACCCCATGGTATGCATGAGACTGGATATTGCACATGTCGTAGGAGTTGTTAGCAGGTATTTGAGTCATCCCAAAGTTGAGCATTGGAATGTGGTAAAATGGATTCTCAGGTACTTGAGAGGTACATCCAATAAATGTTTATGTTTTGGGGGCTCTAATATTGATTTAAAAGGCTATGTTGACTCAGATTTTGTAGGGGATATAGATACCAGGTGGAGTACCATAGGTTATATATTTACAGTTGGTGGAACAACAGTGAGTTTAATTTCTCGATTGCAGAAGGTGGTTGCTTTATCCACCACAGAGGCAGAGTATGTTGCTGCAACAGAGGCGGTGAAGGAGATGATATGGCTGCAACTTTTCATGGATGAGTTGGGAAAACAATAGGCTGGAAAATACTTGTTTACAGACAGCCAGAGTGCTATACATCTTGCAAAGAATTATGCCTTTCATTTTAAAACAAAACACATACAATTGAAATATCATTTCATTCGGTTGGTGTTGGAGGATGGACAGGTCGAGCTGGACAAGATACATACAGATGTCAATCCAGCAGATATGTTTACGAAGGCGGTGACAAGGAAGAAGCTGAGCTCCTCTTCAACTTTGGTTGGTCTTCAAGGTTGAATTCTAGTATAATAGAGCAGCAGGGTCCAAGGTACTTATTTCCAGTGGGAGTTGTAATTGCAGTAGTGTCATCCAAGATCAGTCTCCAAGTGGGAGATTGTGTTGGTATGGAGCCTGATCAGTCTCCAAGTGGGAGGTTGTTGGTATTTGGCGATTGATCATGCTATACTATATAGCCCATGGTATACTGTACACCTTGACACGTATCCTTGCCAGGGTCTGGGGCCGGGCTGGGCCCTGGGCAGGGGTTCGAGGGTGGCAGCCCCTGAGAAAAAATTTCCTCCTACTTTTTCGCGTTGTCACAGAAAAAGGGAAAAACCAACGAAAAAGGAAAAATTCAATTTTGTAGAACCTAAAATATGGAAGCTTCTAAGCTTGTTAAAAATGGGTTTGGATGGGTATTACAGTATGATGAAAAACACGATTATTTGCAAGATTGTAATAAGTTTTGTACTGGATAATAAAAGTAATGGATGGCTGCGGTTTGGTGGATGTAGCCCAGATTGGGTGAACCACGTTAAATTTTTGTGTTACGATTTATTTTGTGTGTGTTTTAGTTTCTCTATTTATTAAATTAATCTGCATTTAATTGTTAGATATCTACCATCTCTAACCCTAACAAATATGAATCATAGATAAAATAAATAGAGTCAATGTCAATTATAGTTGATCAAGTGAAAAATACTTGCAATGACTACAATGATGGGAAAAGTAGCAGTTTTTATTTGAATTGAATGACCATCGAGAAGCAAATAGGTGAGAAAATTATGATGATGAAATTAAATGGATGTGATTGCATATAGTTCATCATAAGGAGAAACCAAGTGAATGAATGGTATGTGTCCCTAAAAAGATAGATACAAAAGAAAGGTTGTGGCATGCATGGGAATTACTAGGAGTAAAATGATATGTTGCATGTAATTGGTGATGAACTCAAAGTGGTTGCATGTAATTGGTGAGAGTGATGTTAGTGGAAAGTGATAGTTGTTGTATGTTGATTGGAAGTTGTTGGAATTGATTGTCATTTATGTTAAATGAGTATAAGAGATTGTTATAATATTGTCATTGATGTCAAAGTGAATGAACAAGACTATTGTCAGTGATGTCAAAGGAAAAAGATCATAAGAGCATAATATAAAATATATCTTAGGTGATGTGGAACACATTCATTAAGAATACATCATTTAGTGAAGAGGTGTGATTTGTTTCCAAAAGTTTTAAATGGTTAATAAATTTTGTATCTCTTTGTTAAGAAATGTCTCCCTTCATAGATGTGAGAAGATATAAAAAGAGAAAGAATTGTGGAAAGAAGTGTGGAGAACAATAAGATATACTATACAAGAAAAAATAGATTTTAAGGAAGAAAATAATAGATCATTCAAAGGTATCCATTAAAGAGAAATAAAAAGTGTTCAAAGGAAAAAAGTAGTCTTAACAAAAAGACATATCCTTTTAAAGAGTTATCTATTTTCAAAGATATGCAACCCTTCATTGAAATGTAAAGATGAATAAATTTTATGAAAAGTAAGAGAGAGATGTGTGTGGAATAAAAAGGAAGATCTATTAGTAAAGAGAGAAGTGTCTGGAGGATAAAAATATAATATTGTGGATATGTGTGAAAAGGAAGAAATTATTATTCAAGAGCATAAGAGTTTATATCAGACTAGCATTTGTAGATAAAAAACTAAGAAGATAAACAGAAGATCATTAAAGAAAGGTTGAAGGAAAATTTGTAAGGATTCATGGCAGATTTGTAAGAGTTTATGGCAGAATTATAAGAAGAATATATGTATATGTAAAAGAGATGTATATGTGGATATAATTGAGGAGGAAAATATAAAAGGAGATCATTAATGGCTATTTTTAAAGAAGATTTATTCTCAAGAAGACAAGATTCTATTGAAGAGGTTGGTGCCTCATATTAAAGAGATTGGTGTCTCTTGTTGATTTGGTGCTTAGTTGTGGGGATTGGTGTCTCCAATGGGTTGGTGCCTACAAATTCTATAAGTGGGAATTGATGTCTCTAATAGGTTGGTGCCTACAAAGATTGTACAAGATATTTATATAAAAGATATTTTTTTGTGGTCTTCATTTCCATGTAAATCATGTGTTCTTCTTGTGTTGCATAATTGTTAGATACTATGTGAATTATATTGTGCAATTGATATTATTGTGGTTGTTATTTTTAAAAATTAAAAGATTGTATTATAATTATTCACCCTCCCCTCTTAGTATAATCATGTGTTCATCAGTTGGTATTAGAGTGGGTTCCTTTAGAGATAGTTTAACCTCTTGAAGGTAGATCTAAAAAAGCACACATGACAAGAAGAAAAGGAAATTTAAGGGAAAAGGTAATACCAAACAAGACATTGATCAACAAGCACTAAGAAAACCAAATGCATGTAATGAAAAAGAAGCAATAAAAAATGATGGGGTGACAAATGGAACACAAATGGCAAAAAACAAAAGATGATATCTTCAAAAGAAAAGACCACCCTAAAAATTAGTGTTGTAAGTCGGGATATTATTGACATCCTTAATAATTTGAGCTCTGAAATTCCTACTACTCGTAACAATATATTTTGGACCACCTTGAACCTAGTTAGTTTAAACTTAACTTTAATGGCTCTACAAAAGGGAGCCCAAGTCGCACAAGAGGGGGTGACATTCTCAAAGATCATAGGGGAATGATGATTTTTGCTTATGCAGTTAATTTGGGCACCCAATCTTCTAGTTATGCAGAGGTGGTTGCTACCTTTCATAGAATTCAATTGGCTAATAAAAGAGGCATTATTAATTTTTTCATTAAAGGGGACTCTAGGAATACCATCATGATGTTGAATGGGGAAGCCTCCCCAAGCTAGTCTATCCATGACCTCATAGAAGTTGCTCACTTAAACATGAATAGTATAGGAAGATGCAAACATATGTGCATTTACTAGGAATGGAGTTCCTCTACAAATGGGATGACTAATTTAGGGGCCTTTGTCAAAAATATTAAAGCTTGGGATGAATTGCATTTGATCTTGAAGCATGTGAGAAACTCCATCATTAATGAAGTCATCTTTAATATCACACACCATATCAAAGATTGATTTGTATCTCTCTCAAGATTGTAATGATGACATGTATACTTCTAGTTGCATGAATAATAATAATTTCTTCTCACTTATGACTCTTTTTAGCAAGCTTCATGTTCACCTTTCATATTATGTGGTTGCTAAAAGTTTTTGGAGTCAATTTCGATTGGTTTTCAACTACTATTCCTTTGCTCCCCTGTCGACTGCTATGGGTCGGGAACTAGTTCACAAAGAGTCCAAAAATTGTGACACTCTAAGGAATGTTTTGGAGATTTGGTCTATCCTCCAAAAGGGGAAGTTCACCTCATACATTGAGGACTTGAAGGAAATGACCCTAACCTTTCCACAAAGTTTGAAAATTCTTGGAAGGGAGGCCTTGTTGAGGTTTAGGGCTTCCCTTTATCTGTCATTGTAGAGTTAATTTTGGTGGCCATTGGCCTCCTTCTTGAGGGCACAAACATTCTCAAGAAACCTAAAGGGAATTATCAAAAGGATGTGGAATTTTTTAAAAGAAAGGTAGAAATTCAATAGGCTACAAAATGGCTATATTAGAAAGGACTTTCCTGGGGTATGGAAGAAGATTGCAAAGGTGTTGATGATGTATATTACCCTCGATGATAATTTTAAAATATTTTATGCTCATTTTTTCCTATGCTTAATTAATTTCGATATAATATGAAAATGAACTTTACATTTTAGATCCACTCCTCATTGGAACAATCTATCAAAGCTATACAAGATAAAGGGAAACCCTTGCCTCTTCACTAGGGATTGATCTACATGCTCTATTAGTATAATATTGCTATCTCCCCTACCATGTAATATCCCTTGCTGATATATGTGTGAAAAATATGGAATTGAACTCAAGGAATATTGTCAAACACTTTGTATGCAAGTTGATTTCAACTATAAACTGATTGTAATTGATATAGAAGATATTTTCAAGCAATGACATATCATTAAAGCATCAAAATACATCTTAAATCTGAATTAGACATTTCATCAAACATTTGTCATGCATGCTTCAGAATGTGCAAGTCTAAAACTTATTTATTGCTAATATGAAATACTGTCCTCAAAATCAGAATTACAACCTTCAATGATAACTGATTCATGTATTACAAAATGGTCTCATTTATCCTCTAAAGGCTGCCATGAATTTTCAGAGTTATCTACTCAAAAATAACAATGCAAACATGAGAAGTGTTGCTCAAAACTTGGTTAGGATGATGGAAAATAATAAAAAATGCAAGGCCAATGATCTTTGAATTTTAATAGAAATTTTGAAGCCCTTTACACAAGAAATCATCCTCCTTGAAGAAGGTCGTCCCTGGTTGCCTAGAAATATTTTAGAAAAATAAATACAACCTCTAAGCTCCTCAATTTTTTCCTTGAAATGGTTGTCTTGTCAACAACAGTTGATTGCTCAAGTACCCACAACTAAAGGACACCTCTAAGTGAAGATATGAAAAAAATATGTTTCCAATGATGCCTTAGCAGTAGTATATCATACCTCTGAAATTAATTATCAACAAGCTAATAGCTCCTCCAAGAGAATCCAAAATGATTGCTAAGTCTTCCCAAGATGAATGCTCAAATACCCACAAAGAAACAACACCCAAATGAAGCCACATGAACAATAATCTGAATATATTCGACCTCCATGAAAGTTGATATGAAGCTCAATGAGAAAGATCGAAAATATCTTCCCCTCTCAACACTGCAATGAAAGCACAAGATGAACCCTTGCAATGAAGTCCATAACTGGCAACAATATTAGTTGATAGTTTCACAACCTCAAAGTTGCACAATCAATGGGAGCGATTGTTCCCAATGGCCAATGGAATAATTTGTAGAAACCCTAGGCTTCTCCACAACATAACAAGTCAAGTATTGAATATCTTGGATATCGAAAATGAGCCCTTAATATCCTTTTATACTTTTCTTGGAGGTCTCACACACTTTTCTTGCCAATGTGGGATAAAAGATATATTTTCCTCACCACATACTTTAATTTTTATTTTATTTAATATTTTATAATTGTACTTTATTATAATATAAAAATATAATTTATAAAGTGCCATCATAATATAATATCATCTAGAAAACACAATATGTTTTCAAAAAATATGTTTTCCAACACCTTATGTTTTCAAACATTCAATATACAATTGGAAACCTCTGTATAACCCATGAATCCATGAAAGAAGCCAACCTCCAACTGGGTAATTGCCACAAAAAACCGTCTAATCAAGCTTATTAGCCTACGAGAGTCAAGAATAGGCTAAACCTTCTGCAAACTGATGCTCATAAAAATGGGGACATTACACACCATATCTTCCCTCCCTCATATTTTCAACCCCTCCCTTGTTCATAAGTGTCATGCCTAAAATTTGCATGAAGGGAAAAAACACAACTATCAATTTTTTTTGAACAATGCTACAAGGTATTAGCTAAAAATACTTATCAATCGTTAATCATGTACAAGCATGGTTGTATACTGCATGTATTGAGGGGCATTTCGTGCAACAACACCATCGACACGATGCTCGAGAGTAGGTGGGTGAGTAAGCACAATCAGTTGCACATAAATTTGTCGTAGGCCTTTCAGTTGAGGAATGGTTTGGATCTAACCCTATGTTTCACTAGGATCATAGTTTAACCACCAAGTAGTAATACTAACCTCCTCATTCAAGGATAAGGCTCTCGTATAGGAAAAAAAATAGTATTATCAATATTAACTACGATGATGCAACGTTTTCTCCTCTCCTTGGATTGACCGAAGTAATTATTATAATTTTAATACAACAATATTGACATTGTTGTCAAAGTACCACATTTCCATTCACTTTTCAAATATTTTCCATTTAATAGAAATCTAAATAATTCTTAGAAAGAAATTATATATAAAATAAAATTAATCTTCAAATTATATTTAAATTATCTTTAATAGATAATTCTTACAATAAATTATAAATATAATATAATTAATCTTAATTTATAATTTACATTATCTTTAACAAATAATCTTTATAAGAAATTTATAAATATAATTAAATTAATCTTATTATATAATTAATTTTTTTTTATCTATATATAAATTTAATTACTTCTTAAAGAAGCACACGTGCTTATACTAAATTCAAAGTAAAAAGTGAAGTATTTCAAAGCTAAGAATTAATACATATATATAGTATGATGACTTTTATTTTTATTTATAATTTTTCTTTCCTAGTAAAACAGATATATCACAGGTCATCTTATACTTTATAACTAAGATAGTAGTGACCTATTCAAATTAGGTATTTATTTTATGTTACATTATTTATTCTTCTATATGAGCTATCGCTTGAAAAGTTAGATAAGAGTTTAATTGACGCCAATTTTTTTTGAACTGTTTTTAATGGCAACTTACAACCGAATTATTTCATTTATATGAAAACGAATGCTTTATCTTTTGCTGTTAATTTTATTACAATTGTTTGCACTATTCATTAACACCATTTGGTAGTTGACTTGGATAGATTTCCTCATTAAAGATCTAATGTCAGCATTTATGAGCAATAAAGGAAACAATCCAGGGCTGAGTAAATTTATTTCACCCGTCCAATCAATTGCTTAATTTCTAGACTATAAGAAGAAATGAATGGGGAAAGATACAATCTCAAGAATTGGCTTGATTTTCGTTTTAAATTATATTTGGGCTCCGTAATTTAGGCAGCCGTCGTGCCAATCTCTGGCATCACCTTTAATACGTTGGTGATTTGCTTTTACTGTTACGATTTTATTTCTGACCAACATTAATATTTAACCTACACTCTGGTAAGATACAGGCGTGCTTTTTCCACATTGCTAGCTTAATTAATAAATTAAATTGTGAAATGATTAACTCACAGTTCCATTTCAAATTTATACTTAGGCTAGGCGCCTTAAAGAAAGTCGCAACCCTAATCTGTTTTCTATTCATCTCAAATGCTGGACTTCTGTCAAGGCACAATATCGCTGGAGAGGCATTACCAGTTTTGCTTATTTATTTATTTATATTTTTTTTGTGTTTGGCACAGCAGAATATTTTTCCAATGACTTCACCGCTTATACAGCTGGCTGATTACGACAATGAAATGTTCTATTGTGTTGGGAGGGCACCAAGGGAAATTTATTTGTTGGCCTAGATATTTCTTGACTGTCATTGCTAGAGGCATCTGGTTTAAGAACAAGCATCTAGATTTTTATTTTAGCTTTGGTTAAAAGAAAGTTGCCCTTATTTTCAACGTTATTCTCTTTTGAGCTGTGCAGGTGAACAAACAAGACTCCATAGTGAAGTGCTGCTTCCCAGACTGCTTGAAAAAGCTAACACCCCACCCTATTTACTGCTGTCAACACCAGTACGCCTTGCAGAGCAAGGGACAATGGGTTAATAGTGACTTTATGCAATGCTATAGGGATACAAAATTTGTTTGCCTTAGACGAGCCAATACTAGTTGGTTGTGGTATAGGGAAAATAAATAATTTTGTTTTGTTTTGTTTATTTATTTTCTCTTTCTAGAAGCAATGGTTTCCATCCATTTTAGCGGATTAGGAAGAATTAAAGCTCTACAATTGCTATCTAAGATTTACCATGTAGGTAGTATCACTAAAGCAACTACAAAATTCAAATAAGATACTGGGTAATAATTCTAAGAGAGATTTCCTTCCTTCCTTTAGGGCTATTTTTTTTGTCTTTTTTAATTCACTCTAACATGTGTCATATTTTCATACCAAATCTGTTACAGGTAGCTAATTTATGGTTTAAAGACTAATAGTGTTATAGGTCAAGCTTTTTACTTCCCACCCCAACTATCAAAGGTGAAGGAAGAGACATACACAAGTACACCGGACTGGTTTACTTAACCCTTTCAACAAAAAATCTAGTCATGTGTATATTGCAGAAAATAAATATACGATATGAGCATTCCAAACAGTTTACACCCAATCATTTCAAGGGTAGATGTACAAGCACATATACATTCTTTCTTTCTTTCTTTTTCTTCTATTTTTATAACAGTGACAAATAAATTCAAAATCAAGCAACTTCTACTCTTACCACAAACATATGTATTTCAATAGTCATTATTTTAGTGCCTAAATTTTGAAGCAAACCTAATCATTTATTCTATCAACTTTCCAACAGACTTTTATCAACACAATTTGGAAAGGAGGTGGTAAGAAATTTTTCTTCTGCAACCACAATAAAGCAGGAGCAAACAGATCCTAATGACAACACTGACATATTGATAACATTCATTGGAAAGTAAAATAATGCATTATCTTGGAGCTATTATAACAGTTAAATACACATTATATAGCAAAATGGTATGAGGGGTATTTGCATGCAACGGTTCTTTCCTTCCTCATAGGACAGATCATAAAAAATACAATTCTTTAGGAATCACATTCTCATATTACAATTACAAACATAAAATTTTAACCACAACTCTTTTTTGGACTGCTATCACTTGGAAACTACCACCCAACCTTCTTTCTTTTCTTAAACAAGGTGACACACAAATGCTCCACACCAATAACTCTCATGAGACTTGCAATTTTTTAATTTTTTTCTCTTACATGGCCAATAGGTTGTGCTCACCTCCCAACCTTGGGTTGGAAAACCAACCACCTCCAAGCTAGGAGATAACCAAGCTACCAGGTACACAGAACAATATAATTAAAAAAAACTATTTCAAACCACAATGCTCAAAACAAAATAATCCCAACCAAGATTCACACATTTACTTAGGGATTCTTTATGAATCCAAAAATGAGGATAGAGGTGGACATCACTTCTATATGGGGAGAGTTGCTAGCAAATTAAAAAAAGACTAAACATCACCATTTTTCTTCTTATCCAATCCACCCATTCATCAAAATTCTTCATCTCATACACCCTCCATACAACAATCTTCCAAAAACACCATACTATCATGAAACAATTTTGGGTACTCATACCCCTTTTGTGCCTTTCCTTCTCAAAGGAGGAACAATCTCCCTATAGAGGTTCCTACACATTCCTATCCCCCACAAGGATTCTCTTCCCACATTGGGTGAGTTTATCCTATAAAACCCCAAACCAACAAAGGAAATGCAAAGACACATAAATGGACAACAACCCATATAACTCATGTTCTCAAACTTCCATACAAAGAGGTAAAAGAAAAGAAAAGAAAACATACATAAAGATAGAGTAAAACCTATCTCAAATCCAAGCCAACAATGAGGGGAGGTTGAAGATGAGCTCCAAATCTCTACTCCTCCAAGACCAAGCAAGATCTTCCTTCTCCCAAGCAAAAAAAAAAAACAAAGCCAAAAAGAAGAACCCTTTCTTTTGTTTTCCAAAGGATTCAAATAGGAGTCAAGGGTTGGAAACCCTTGGAGGAGAGAGTGACACATGTCAACCTCCTATTTACTCCCATGGACACACCTCCCCACAAGTTCTCACACATATGTGAGAACTTTTGGGGAAGTGAAAACCAAAGAGTGTTCAACACTCAACAAGGCCTTCAAATCTCATAAATGAGATTTTAGAGACAACACTCCAATTCCATCCCCCAAAATCCGTCACCCTTCTTAATGGCAACTTGCAATTTTGACAAGTTATGGGTTTGATTTGACCCCTAACCCATAGGTGACCATCCTAGGGGTTAATTGAGGGCCAATTAACCCAATTTAAGGACTAATTAAACCTTTGAAAACCCTCAAAAATAAATTGAAATTTAAACATAATAAAATAATTCCAACATGCCCCAAAACCCTCAACAAAAGTTTGATTGACCTTAAAAACATAATCTCAAGATTCAACATTAAATCTTTTTAATCACAAATAAAATACAACACAAAAGGCTATGGTCCATTCTCCAAATGAACCATAGTAGCTTCACTTGGTTGACACAATTGGGTACCCTTGGTTACCTCCAATCCCATTGGCCATGGGTGTGTACCTGCACACTCAATGTCCACATGTCAAAATATCCAATGCATGATAATCAATAATTAAATCATAAATCCATATGCATATATTTAACACAATCTAACTCTGAATCAATAAATTCAATATCCATAATCATTCTTCCTCTAGCAATAACATATTCTATCAATTCATATATAGTCATGGCATAATAAGGAAATCACATCATCACTAGATTAAATTTAGCATCCTATCAATTCCATCTCATTTTAAAACAATTGTCCATTTCAATCATGATAACCAAATCATATGAGCATATCAATAAAGGAAACATAATGTGCATATAATCATCATAGCATCATAAGCATAAAACAAGCATAACATCAAGTGTCTACGATCATCCAAAATAGTTCAAAACACATAGGGTATCAACATGACCGAATCAAAAGATAGCCAAATGGTGCATCAAATGGTAGGCCTCACAATAACAGTGTTCATGGCAACTCAACTAGTCACCTTGAATTCCCTTCATTGGCTACCTATTCCACCCCCTCCAACATCCTAGGGTTACTAGGTCCAACCCACCTTGGGCTTCAAAGGGAAAAGCCTCAACATCTACTTCCCCTACTTCTTTACGTAAGAAAAAAGTTTTGTTTGAGGGACCTCCCCAAATTTTAATTTTAGATGATAACTCTAGCTCCTCCTAGTCCCCTTCTCTAGATGCTACTCCTAAGGACTCTCCTTGTAGTTATCCTCTACTTAAAATTCTATCTGCTATCCCCCCTTCTTCCCCTTGACAAGATATTGGGCATGCTCAAGAGTCGAGGGTTGTTCCTTCAAACACCACCAACCCTTGTATGAATTGCGCCTCCTTGAGGGAGAAAATGGATAAAATTTGTAAATCCACAAATATTCAAACTAATATCCTTAAGTGACTGTTAACCCAATTGCTCATGATGAAGGATAAAATCCAAAACTTGGAGATTGTTATTTTGAAGCAAACTAGAGACTAGTCGAGTGAGGAGGAGGATGTAAATCATTGGGAGCTATTGAGAGCCATGACTCAAAATTTTAATAATTGGCCAATCTCAGAAAAGAGGTTGGGAAAATTAAAATTTCTATTGGGTCTCCTGAGGATTGTGCGAGCTTGAGAAATGAGGTTGCCAAAATCCATTGCAACCAGGATAAGATCCTCTTCAGTTTGAAGGAGATTATTGTATAAAACAAGGAAATTATGAAGAATACAGTGGTTACTATCCAAGTGTTTCAACAAGAGCTCAAAATCTACCATGCAAAGAGAGTTAGGAAGGAAAATATGGGTACCTCCCCTACTAGCTCCAACAAGAAAGGTAAGTCTATGGAGAAAGCACCATTTGCTTCCAAGGACAACATTGGCAAGAAGAATCCAAAATCCTTGTTTTTTGAGGAAAAACTTTAGTTCCCCACCAAGGAGTGGCAGGCTATAAAAGGCCTCCATCTTCTTGGAAAATAGTAATTGGTCCCCTTGGTTTGTTGGTTTTTGGTTGGTCCTATCTCAATTTTTGCTGATTGTTGGTTTTTGGTTTTTAGTCTCCTCTTCTTTTTTTTTCCTACTTTCTCACCTCTTGTGAGGCCCCTTTGTTATGCCTTAATGGATTTATTTATAATGGGTTCAGGCCCTTCTTGATTTATCTTAATCAAAACATATAAGAAGGTTGTTGAGAATAACCCATTTGAATATGTGTACGGTATTGAAGCCAAGCTGCCAATCAACCTTGAATTTATATTTTGATAAGCTCTTTATTTCATCCCAACGATGGATCACAGAGTGTGATTCGAAATGTTGATGCAAAAAAACTTACACAATCTAAATCTAGAAATAATTTAGCAACATTCTTTATGGATTGTAGAAATCTATTATCTCTTGTTGAATTTCTAGTTTATAAGTTGATGCAACAGATTGAATGGGAAGAAGAGAGTGCAATCTCCAAAAGAATACACAAGTTGATCAAATTAGAAGAAACAAGAAGGGTTTCCCATGAAAAGGAATTTGATGGAAAAAATGAAATACCTCTTTGATAAGAGGGCTATCGAAAGAGAGTTTCAGATTAGGTATCTTATCCTTGTGTAGATTCAAGATTAGAAGACAAGGGAAACATGTAAAGTTTGATGCCCTATGGGTTGCACCTTATCAAATTTGTGAAGGATATGATCATAGAAAATTTTAGCTGAAGAGTGTAGATGGAGATTGAAGGAGCACAAAAGATCTCTGCAAGCTAAAACACCTGTTACAAGGGAGATGCAAAGAAACAACATAGCAAAAAAAACCCCAAAAAAATATGGAGCACAATATTGCCAATGTGAAGAATTAAATTACACAAGAAAAGATTACAACCTTATATAGGTAAAAAACCTAAAAGGAAAACCCTAGGCTTGCACATTAATAATTAATAAAATAATTAATTATTATGCACCTAAAGTTAGCTTAAGTGAAAAAGAGATAAAATGTAACTTAATTAATTAACCAAATATTGTTTAATTAATCAAGTAAAAACCAATTACTCTAACACCCCCCCTTAAGATAGACTTAGGGAGAAGCTAAAACCTAGAAGAAGCTACTGAAAGCAAAGAACAATGGGTCCCAACAACAAGGCCAGATTAGGTACCCAAGTACAAGGAAATCTCTATGAAATGGAGAAAAAGGAGAAAACCCAATGGGAAAAAACTCCTCTCCAAAAAGAGATAGAAGAACATGCTAAAAGAAACATGAAGGAAGGAAGGCCTCATGAAGACCCCTCAAGGAAAACTTCCTTCACCCCAAGCATAGAGTGCAACTGAAGATAGCACGGCGAGGCAAAAGGCTTCGTGAAGATGTCAGCAACCTGCTTGGCAGTGGGAATATACTCCAAGATGAGAGAACCATCCTGAATCAACTGTCTGATGAAATGCATATGAAGCTCAATGTGCTTCATCCTTTGATGCTCCACCGGGTTGCGAGAAATGTGTATAACACTCTGATTGTCACACCAAAGAATAGTGGGACTATTAGGAGGAAAACCAAACTCAGTCATCAACTATCAAAGCCATAAAATCTCCTGACTAGTGAGCACAATAGCTCGGTACTCAACCTTTGTAGATGATAATGTATGAGCAGTCTGCTTCTTGCAAGACTATTGGATAGGACCAGAGCCAAGATAGAAAACAAAGCCAGAAGTAGACTTTTGATCATTGACATCACCAATCCAATCTGAGTTAGTGTAGCCAACAATGTGAGGATCCCCTGATGTGTAGTGAATGCCATAAGAAAGGGTGCCCTGAATGTACCTCAAAATACGTTTGGCAGCTTTCCAATGACTCTCATGAGGATCATGGGAGAATCGAGAGACAAGGCCAACTGCAAAGGAAAGATCAGGACAAGTGTGAGTCAGGTACAACAAACTGCCAACCAACTGCCTGTAAAGTGTAGAATCTACTGAAGGAGTGGGGCAAGTAGTAGTCAAAACAACCCCTGGCTGAAAAGGTGTGGGGGCAGGCTTGCAATCAAGCATGCGAAAGCACTGAAGCATATCAAGAGCATACTTCTGCTTCTGAATGGATATCACATCAGAAGACTGAATCACCTGAAGACCAAGAAAATAGTGCAGAAGACTGAGATTTGTCATCTCAAACTGCTCCATCAAAGCTCGCTGAGCATGCTGAATCATAGAGGATGAGCTACCTGTGATGAGAAGATCATCAACATATAGCACAAGAATTAGGATCTCACCCTCAAGATTCTGAATATAGACTGTAGGATTAGAATGACAGCGAGTGAAACTAGTGGAGAGCAAAAAAGAGTCCATCTTCTCATACCAAGCCCAAGGGGCCTGTTTGAGACCATATAATGAATGCCAAAGTCAGAAAACCAAAGAAGCATCCTGAACAAATCCCTGAGGTTGCTCCATATAGATCTTCTCTTGTAGGTCACCATGCAAGAACACACTCTTCACATCCATCTGATAAATAGACCAGACCTTAGAAGCTACAATTGAGAGTATAAAGCGAATAGAATTCATCTTGGCAACAGGGGCACATGTCTCAAAGTAATCAATACCCTCAACCTGCGAGAAACCCTTCGCAACAAGACGTGCTTTGTACTTATCAATAGAACCATCAACAACATACTTGGTGTGATACAACCATCTGCACTGAACCATCTTTCTACCCTTAGGAAGAGGACATAGATCCCAAGTACTATTCCTCATCAAAGAAGAATACTCCTCCTCCATAGCACTATCCCACGTAGGGTAACCTGTTGCCTCTGAAAACTTCTGAGGATCCTCTGAAAGAGCATGACTCAAAAGACTAGAACCCGCAATATGAGAATGGGTGTGACAAGTGTCTAAAGGATCACCTGCCATAGATCCTGCTGCCTCAACAGTAAAGTGAGCCCATTTTGGCATCTCAGGTGGAGCAAGTGGAGGTGGAGATGGGGCATCATCAACATCCTCATCAAAATCATCCTCAACATAATCTTGAAGAGCTGTAGTGTGAGGAGTAGGTAGTGAAGTAGACACTTGAGACAGGGTATCCACTGTGGGAAGGTGCTCATCAAACTGGACATCTCGTCGAAACATGACCTCTCTGGAATTAGGATCAAACAACCTATACGCCTTAACATCCTCACAGTAGCCTACAAAAATGAGGGGTCGACTCTTCCGCTCCATGGCTCTCCTCTGAGCATCAGGAATAAAGGCCCATGCCTCACTACAAATACTTGAAATGATGAAACATCAGGCTTGTCATGAGACCAAGCCTCCTCAGGAGTCATATGTCGAATCTCCTTGTGAGGCATCCGATTCTGAATATAGTTGGCACAATTAACTGCCTCAGCCCAAAAAGATAGATCCATGGACCTGGACTGAATCATACAATTCGCCATCTCCCATAAAGTCTTGTTCTTTCTCTCAATGACATCATTTTTTTGAGGGGTGTAGGGAACAGTAAACTGATGCTGCAAACCATGCTCAGTGCAAAAATCTCTGAAAGCCTAATTCACATACTCCTCCCAAATGTATCTGTACGTATCCGTCAAATAGAAAGGCTAGACTGCTTCTCTACAAATGTCTTGAAGATTTGAAAGGAATCAAATACATTAGACTTGTACTTAAGAAAGTACACCCATGTGTGTTTGGAGAAGTCATCAATAAATGTGAGTACATACTGGGCCCCAGAAAAAGGAGTGGGAAATGACATGAGGTCACTATGAATAAACTCCAAGGATGCCAAAGCATGAGTGGCTCGTCCCTTCAGAAAGGGATCCCTGTGATGCTTGCCAAGCACACAACCATGACAAACACCGTCGGTGCAGGAAATTTGTGGAAGACCAAGAACAAGTGCCTGTGTACTCATCTACTAAAGATATATGTAATTGACATGGCCCAAACGCTCATGCCAAAGCTTACTCACTGAATCTACATGTGCAATAAGAGATGAACCTGTACCCTTAGAAGGCTCAAATCCATCAAATCTTTAAAGACGAGTTGTAGTATCAACATACCCAATAGCCACAACCAACTCAGAGTCATGGAGGTCCCGAATAACCACATGATGTGGTGAGAACTCAACAGTCTTACCAGAGCCAGAATGAAAAATTTGATAAATGGACAAGAGGTTCGTCGAGATGTCAGGAACAACCAGAACATCCTGTAGAGTACCCCCACCCAAAGAGATAGAACTTGAACCCAAGACTGAAAGCTAAGTAGAGTCACCCACTGCAATTTGTGAAGTACCACACAAGGAAAGAGAAATGAACAACTGCTGAGTGTGAGTCATATGGTGAAAAGCACGAGAATCTAAAATCCAAGTGAACCCATAGGTCAATGCTCGAGCAGTGAGAGCATGACTTTTCCCTATGGAAGGAGAAGATGACTGAGGTGAGGAGATGTGATGCTGATGCAGGGCTTCCTCTAAAGCCTCTAATTGTTTCCAACACCTGGAAACTGGATGTCTGTCCTTGCCACAAAAGCTGCAAGTGTCTCCTAATTTCTTCTTAGTCTTGGAGGAAGACTCACCAGATTTTGAAGATTCCCATGTTTTGGATTAAGTGGTGGTTTAGAATTAGACTGAGGAGGTGGTTTGGAGGAATGCTCACTACCTGCAAAATCTTTCTTGGGCTTTGATTTTGGCTTTTGTTTCTCCTTAGATGACTGAGCAACCAATGCTTTGTTCTTTGATCCTAAGAGCATATCAATTTGAGAAAGGTGTGATTGCTCACAAGACAAACGCTCACAAAACACATCAAAGGTAAGCATGGTAAAACAAGCACCCACGCCATCCATGGTGGAATAGAACGAAGAAGCAAATATCTAAAATGGACCACAAAGATTCAAAAGGATCAAGTAAATGCATTCTGTGTTTGACTTATTCTTGCCACAAACCTGTAAAATAGTGCAGATTGTCTTGAACTTGGTCAAAAAATCCTCAATAGTGGGAAATGATTTAGGTAACAGTGAAGTCAGCTTTGCCTCAATCTATAATGCTCGGAACTCATTAATGGTCCCAAAAAGTGTCTCAAACTTCAACCACATGTCTCGAGGAGTGAGCAAAGCATCAAGGTGAAATAGAAGACTGTTTGAAACATGCAAGGATAGCAAACCCATAGCTTCATCCATCTTGTTCCTGTGCTAAAGAATCTCAAAAGGACGCTGCAATTGAGGCTGAACCTCATCGAGACAAGACCACAACCCACGTGACCTGAGAAGCCTCATCATGTGAGACTTCTAGGTGTGATAGTTGTGTGATGTGAGTAACTCAACTGAGGAGTCTGCCATGAAACCCTGTACCTGTACCTGTACCTGCTTGTGTTTTTTTATTATTATGTGATCTTTCAGAATAGATAGAAGATGCAGAAGGGTTTGATAGTTTTGAGAGTTTGGGTGTTCTGGTTTTTTGATATAAATGACAGAAAGCGAGAAAAAACACCCCCCACAAAAGATAAACCCAAACCCTAATACAAACTGAGAAAGAGGAAATAATGCATAAACAAAAAATCATCAAAAAAATTCTCGTGTATCTGAAAAAAATCTAAGAAAAAGGATCACACAACTGAATAGAGTAGGCTGAGAGCTTTCCAACGCCTATTTGTTTTTGAAAAACGGAGTCCGTTTGCACCTTTTATGGCCCCAGAAGTGGAGAAAGACGACCCCACTTTGATTGGAAAAAAATATAGTCAAACAAAAAATCGGGAAAAACATACTAGTACCATGATGTCCGGCATGGAAGTAGCTTTCCAATGGTATCTCATTTGAAAAAAAGGAGATCGTATGTGGATTGTAGATCTGATTTCTTGAAGGCTCCTCAAAAGGCACAAGTCAACCTCCTTTAAGCCTTGGGGGATAAAAAAAGGCCCCTGGTCTGCTGAGTGACCAGGGGGCTGGTGGTAGGTCTGGCAAGCTAGAAGCTCGACGAGCCAGGTGACGACGGGAGCTCGAGCGGCGGCTAGAGAAACCCAATGGCGGTGGTCGACGGGGAGCTCGGCGGCGGTGGTCGGCGGAGAGCATGGCGGCGGCAGTCAACAGAGGCTGGGGGAGCTGATGAAACCCAACGGTGGTGACGGAGAGACCAACAGTGGCGATGGCTAGACTGGGAGTGGGTAGCGCTAGTGAAACCCAACGGTGGTGACGGCCGGAGAAACCAGCGGCGGCGGCGTGGAAACCGGCGAGGGAGTCGGCTGGGAGAGACCCAGCGGCAATGACGGTGGCCTGACAAGGGGCAAAGGCGACAACGGCTCGAGCAGAGGGCGCCAGAGGTTTGCGGACAGCATCGGGGGCCGGATGGAGACAATGTAGTGGCGTCGAAGAAACGTAGGTTGTGGCGGCTGCTGCAGAAAGCGATGATGACGACGATGGGGCGGCCGGAAAAGAAAACTAATAGGGGCGGCGGTGGCGCTAGAGAAGGATCTTGGTGG